>CABEEJ010007727.1:0-28463 GCA_901482245.1 Timema douglasi | reverse complement strand
TTTTGTTGGTTTTGGTTTGTCAGTTGTCTTATTGATATTAATTCGTCTGTGGTACGACCACTTGTTGATATGCTCACCTTTCTGCCACCGTCCACAGTTAATTTTGAATATTTGGAGTAAGATCCAAAATTAATCTTGTGTGTTCACACTTCGCTTAGCCACTCTCGATGTCAATATCCTCGCTCGTCTTGATGAGAGACACTAGTTCTATCGTAGAATATCCCTCGCACGATGTGAACCACTTGGAGTCTCTCGTGATCTTCCTTCGTTCATGTTCTCTCCAAGCCAAACAAGGAAATATATAGTGATAGTCGAGATGCATGCCATGATGGAGAGAAGAGAGAAGTGGGGGGAGGGGTTGCTTCTCTACGTTGTTCTAGAAGGTCGTCTTTCTCAGCAGGGAAGCTAAGGACGGCCTTCAGTCTGATCGGAAACTCTGACCGGCCAAGTGCAATATTGTTTCGTGACTCAGCCGCGCCACCATTCCAATGGCTTTTCGTACGATGGGGTGGCACTCCTCCCAAGAAGAATCCATGACGTCGGTATGTAACAGACAATTATGTATTGCTTGACTAAAATATATGCGTCCATTTTAGTCTTTATTAGCAGCTTCAATCATGTCTTTTTTTTTGTTTTGGGGGGAAATGAAGCCGAACATATCTAGCCCGTAACACTTTTTATTCGATACTTAATTTAGAATGATAGTAACTAATTAGCCGTAAACACAGAGCATATTGACATTATTTTACTCTTAAAGATAAGAAATAAAGTAGATTCGTATCTTGACCTTATTTTGGTTACATCTTAAAGCTAGTTACATTTCATGTACACCTAATATATCAGTACATATATTTTTCAATCTTTTTTTACAAATATTTTTAATTATAATGTATATCAGTAATTTGTTGAAAACTATTTATTCAATATTTAAATATATATATATTTGTAAATATTTAGAAAATGCTATCATACAAATATAGATAGAGCTCATCCAATAGTTTAGCTTTTTTCTGACACATTGAACCAACCCGAAATTGAATATTCATAAATTTAGAATAGTTTTCAAGCCTGTCTATGACAGACTGAAAGTGTCAATATTACCCGAATTAATAAAATTGAACCTTCAATTCTGTTAGATGAATGAAGAATTATGTTTTGTTAGATGTTGTTAGGTTGTAAGGAATATATATATATATATATAAGTAATTTAATTTTATAAAGTAAGAGTGGCTAAAGTGAGAGTAAACTAAATTAATTTAATTTGTTTTAAATAAATTAAAATATTTTAATATAGTCTAAACTATAGTTTGATTAATACTGTAAGGCTTTTTGGTAACAGTGTACCCTGGTTTAACACTTAGCACACTTTAATCACTATGTTTGTTATATCTGTACCCTGGAATAAGCCACGTACATTACAATTGGCCAGATGAAAACTGGCTGAGGCAGATAAATGTCAACCTTACCTAAGGTTTGACAATGTAACCTATTAATAGTTATTGAGAAGGCTAGTTTAGCTAGAAACGGCCTTTGTCTCAAAATAAAAGGGATGTCAGGGACTACAGGGGCCAAATAAATTATTGGTATATAGCATACATTATTTTGAGATATTGATACAAACACGTTAAAGTTATTAAATGGATTTTTGATTTTCATCAAATTTGGTTACATTTAATGTGGTTTAATTTATTAGAGCTCGTTTAGTATTTAAGTTCCTGAAGATCATTATTATACTTGGTATTTTTAACTTCAATTTGTTAGGCATTATTCCTGAGAATGTCAAAGAGTTAAATACTCTACTGAATAGTTGCATTTTCCCCACTCATCCTCACTGTCAACTGAGTCTACACAGATATAAAAATTGGCCTCTTCTTCTAATATAATAATACCTCCTCATTTTGACTATAAATTTCATCAATGTGTAGACAGGGAAGAAACGTGTTAGAAAATTGTATATATTATTTGATCTCAGCCTTATTCTAAATATTTTGTGAGCTATTAAGCCCTGAGTCAATATTTCCTCTAGAATGTATATGGTATTTTCAATAAAGCTGTGACTGTTTTATTAGCTCTCCAACACCTAATTTAATCATCCCCTCCCTATAGCTACTTTCTATAACGCATACATCAGTTCATAAATTGAGAATGTTAAATTTCTTCATAGCTGTGAGTATTTAAATCTGATCTGGATGATTAATTTACAATGATCATGTGGGATAACTTTAACTAGATAACCAAATTCCTTAAGCTTCCCACAAACAATAAAACTATTTCACCAAATGAGAAATGATTTTTAAGTATATTTTATAATAATTTATTGACTACATCTAGTGCATGGCTTGCAGCTATATTTGACTCATCCCATTTGGCATTTTGGCTTCTTTGATGAACGGCTTAATCATTCGTTGTGGGAGGATGTGTTGGAGGTCGATGTCCCTTCTAAAGGTAAAGGTAATTTTCAGAGCAAGTAATATGTACGACCGCATTCAAGAAGGTTAACTGCTATCCTTATAGAAGTCACCGGCAGGAAAACCTCCTTTCCTATCATGAATATTAAAATGGTTTTACATAAGTGAGTTTTACCACTTTCACTGGGCCCATAAGAAAAACAGAATAGATATTCCATTATTAGATGAAATCCATCACAGTATCAAAGACAATTCTTACCTATGCATTAAACGTAAAATACTTGCTGTAGCCCACCCTTTATTCTTTAATCATGTCCAGCATATCTTTGATATTTTCTGGAAGGCTATGTGGGAAATTCCTTAAGCCAATGTCTTCAGCTGTCCAGAAGTATGCTCTGTACATATAGGAGAACCAATTTTTTACAATATAAGCTATCTGAATTATGAATATATTGTATGTTGGCAAAGTTCTCGGTTAAGGCATCCAAGTAGATCTTCCATAGCTCCTTATGTTCAGCCAGTGAACCAAAGAGAGAAATGAAGGGGAAAATCTGCTTTAGGAGAAATTTCATTTTTACTAAAAAAAATTTGTTAATGTATTATCCTCAATTGGACCTCTTTAACCAGGCCTCATTATTGCAGTTCCTCTAACACTTTTTTAAGTAATATTATTGACTGTTAGTAAATTATAAAACAGTCACTCTATCTGCATGCAAATGCAACAGTATAAGATAATACATTTCCTCTTCTGCCATGTTAACAGTGTACATTCCTCCATCACATATTCTCCTGACCCTTTTCTTTCACTCTAACCTGTTTCATTTTTATATGTAAACCGCAAACTTTTTTGTTCCTTGAATTTAATTAAAACCATGCCATCAGTTATTTACATCCGATTCGTCGCTTCTAAACACACATTTTGGTTGAAATAAACCATTTGATTACCTGGTATATATACAGATAGACTGATGATAGTGTGTAATTGATTTTGAGTGCCTTCGAAAATAGACAACATGCTGCTTCAGGCACGCTGACGTACCTTGCATCTAATAACACAGGCCTGCGATGAAAAAAATACAGGGGAATTGATATACGAACATTATGTATTTTTTTGCTGATTTAAAATAAATTCTGTCACGTCTTCTTGAAAAATTCAATTTTATTTCGATTTTTATGAACATTTACTATAAAAAATAGTTTTTGTCGTTGAATTATTTCCCTCCCTGCTTGACCAACATTATACCATGGTGAAACCTACAGAATACCCCTCTGTTACACCTCCCCGTTGCCGTCCCTCCCTCCCCTTTGCAACCTCTCTCTACCAATAGCGTCACACGAATACTTATCTTATTTCTGTATATTGGTCTGCTAAGCGAGCGTAATCGGCAGTCACTTTCTATTTTTTCGAGCTTTATCTGGATTGATCCTGAACGTGTTATCTTTCTTAAGACTGAATTCTCCCAACTTTTCTGGAGTCATCAGAAAATATATAAAAGAGATGTCCTCATGAGGGACTCAATTTATCTCTCTTTAACCCAGAAGATCGTGTACTTACCGTGTACATAGTAAGATAAAAGACTTGGAAAATTTTAAGTTCGTCTCAATTTTTCTTTCGTGTGTAGTGTCGTGCGTGAACTGATACAGTTACAAGTGGAAACTTCATCACAGAAACCATTATAATGGTTGCTTTTCTCTGTGCGTTTCGTGAAGTATGGCTTTGAGTTCGAGACGTTGTGAAAATTTACCAGATGACTTTTTTTGAATAAGTGGTGAATATACTTTATTAAAAATCGCATGAGGAGCATTACAGACTATGTTAAACAACTTTATCTTACTTATTTTAGCGTGAAACTCGGAGATTAGGACAAATCGTGGGCTCATAAAGTTTGTGTGCAGTGTCTCAATCATCTACGCTTATAGCTCAAAGGAAAGAATACTCCTTTACGATTTGGAATTCCTATTACATGGATGGAGCCGGAAAACCACTCTAATGATTGTTACTTGTGCTCCTGCCATGTCTGAGGGTATAACCACAAAAATAAAAGCTAATCTCTTATCCTGATAACATTCCATCGGCCATACGTCCCGTTCTTCGTGGACTTGATGTGCCAGTGACTTTGCCTCCAACTGATTTGTCAGTCATCTCTTTAGAGTCTTCAGACTCGAAACATCCAGAAGTTCAAGGCTCCAATACCGAATATAAGCCCTCTGGAGGTGAATCACCTCAGCCCTTCTCTCAGGTTGAGCTTAATGATCTGTCTAGAGATCTGGGCCTTTCGAAAGAGGGAGCTGTATTGTTGGGCTCCAGATGGAAAGAACAAACTTATTGGCCAAAGTAACCTCTTATTATTGGTACAGAAATGAAGAAAAGTAATTTATTTAGTACTTTGAGGAAGAAGAGAACCTGGTCTATTTTTCTCATGTTGCTGAATTAATGAGCAAATTTAATATCACATACGATAAAGATGAATGGAGGCTGTTTATATATTCATTTAAAAGGAGCCTTAAAGCTGTCCTTCTTCATCATGGAAGCCAGTATGCATCTGTACCAGTTGGACATTCGGTGCATTTAAAAGAAAGCTATACAAACTTGGCTCTTGTCCTCAACAAAATAAAATATGCCGAACATAGTTGGACCATTTGCGGTGATTTGAAAGTTATCCCCATGCTTCTTGGTCAACAAGACGGATACACAAAGTTCCCATGTTTCATTTGTGAGTGGGACAGCCGTGATAAGACTCAACATTGGGTCAAAAAAAAGAATGGTTGAAAAGATCAAATCTTGAACCAGGGACCAAGAATGTGATTAGGAACAGCTTAGTTGATCTAATTAAGTATTGTTAACCCCTCTGCATATAAAATTAGGTGTAATGAAGCAGTTTGTCAAGGATATTCCTAAAGAGGGCGATTGTTTCAAATAACTGTGCAAAATGTTTCCAGGTTTATCCGAAACCAAGTTGAAAAAGGGAATCTTTGTTGGTCCAGACATACGCAAACTTATGAAGGATAAATAATTTGAGACTAGTATAAGAACAAAGGGAAAATAAGCTTGGGTTGCCTTTAAAGATATCGTCAGTAAATTTCTCTGTAATTACAAGAATCCTAACTATAAAGCAATTGTTATGAATATGCTGGACAAATTTCAAACGTTTGGTTGCTTCATGAGTTTCAAAATTCATTTCCTTCCCTTACATGTGGACTTTTTCCCCGAAAATTTAGGATTAGTCATCGAAGAATTGGATGAAAGGTTTCATCAAGACATCAAATATATGGAGCGCTAATATCAAGGAAGATGGAACAAGAATATGCTCGCCGACTACTCTAGGATGTTTACACGAGATAGGCCTGAGATTTAACATAAAATAGGAACATCAAAAAGAAATTTCAAAGGAAAAGAGAGTACGTACATAAATATATTTTGTTTTATTTTTTCCTCAGTTTAAAATTTGTTTCAAACTTTCATGTACACATACACAATATTTGCTCCTCTTGGTCAATCGTCTATTTTATGTAAGTTACATTAATAAAAACAAATTAAAATAGGATGTTGGTGATTTTATTCTAGAAACTGCACCATAATTTGATGTAAAAAGTTTAAACTCAAGGGAACTTTTTGTTTTTCTATCGACCAGTGGTGGCTCGTGAGATCTGGCAACAGTGGTTTTCATCCATTTAAACTTATAAAAATTAATCGATTGCTGTAAAATCAATTGGACTCACCGATAATCGAGTATATTTAAATGGATAAAAACCACTGCTGCCAGATACTACATCCAAATTTGTTCGAGAGAATTCCTTTTCAAATAGGATTTTAACAAAAATATTGATATCGATTTTACAAAAATCCTGACGTGATGGAAAAAAAATGGTGGTCTCTTTCGAAATCAGCATACAAAAATAAAACTTAGCGAAAACTTCTCTTGTATTTTACAAAAACTTCAATTTCGCAGTCCTGTGTAGTTCTTTAAAATTGTCTTGTTTAATTTTTTCTCAGCTATTTCAATGTGAGCGTAATCATGCACTTTGTGTACATATTCAAACAGAAGCTTTACTAGCCTTGCATAAGTTCACATATCGAAATTAATATGACAGTTATATTACAAATTTAAATATGGGTTGTAAGGTACCACCCAACGATTGCCAATCTCATTTCCTCAAACTTTGTACTTCTTACTGTCACCCTTGCGTCGATAACTTTGATATAGGACCAAATTACTTATAGTTTCGTGCTGGAATAACTTTAATAAATCCTCAATATATTTTCCAGGCTCCATACAAGGGGATTTTGATTTGAGGGTACCAAATAACCTATGTATAATATAATTGGGAAGGATATTAGATGTACACTGAGCTTAATTTGATATCTCAGCTGAAACGATTTTATCAATCGCTTCAAGGTTCCGACGTGTGTCCTAGTCTGCGTGTTCGATTCCCGTGTCCAGGTATCATTTTTCAATTTTAAGAAACTAGTCTGTTATGATAAATCGCATATGCAGTTTACGCACATCGGGTTGACTACTCTTTTTAAATTAATTTACGTGAAACTTTGCGATGACCTTCCAATATATAAATATGTTTATTTCACATTCTATCCCAAAGTATCTTAAGTTTAATGTCGAAACTCTCACCCAAGTTTAAGTGGTGTTCCGCCTTTTTTTCAAAGTTGTCTGTCATTTATATTTTTGTTGGGGTTGCTTTCATTTTAATGAACCAATATGGTTTTCTAAAACTGCGGTCAGTAGACCTACTACCCTGGAACACTTGGTGTATGTTTTGGAGACTACCTACAAACAAAGAAATTTTAAAAAATGTGGTTTACTGCTAACAGTCATTTTCCAATTGCTCGAGAGTGTAAAATCTAACGTTGGTAGTTGTTTGCAGGTTGAAGATTGAATTTAATTTTTTCGTATGCAACAACCAGATACTGTTGTGTGAATTTCCAGTGTTAAGAAACAGATTGAATTCATCACTAAAAACAAACCGTTACCCAAAGTTAACCATTTGAGTCAATCGCTTCTTACTAATTAGAAATTTTGTATCAAAATTCATTTCAATCCCTAACTCTCGTATTTAAATTTTTTAACCTAAATTCACATGGGTATTTATAATCCTAGTTTCAGCTAATGAAAAAACAACATCGGTTTAATACACATAGTAGATATTCTTCCATACTGTGTATATCCCCTCACAATTCCCAATCCTACTCTCAGTACTTCACGGTGTAGCGACATCACAGGCATGGAAAGAGCTACATGCTACCATAAAAAATTGACCCCGCTAGCTATGTTCAAAAAATAATTATCTAAGGGTTTAAATAATAACTTATCCTTAAGCATTTGAATTGAGTTTTTATGATGTTGAAATAGACAAATGTATGTTCATGAGATTTTAAATTAATACTTTTTGTAATGAAGTAGATTAGGTAAGGGAGTAGATTTAACTATATATATTTTAAACTTCACCCGATTAAATAAAGACTTTTAAATAAAAATATTAAATCAAAAAGTGTTTTCCTATTTTTTAACTTTTTACGCATGAACAACTGGGATGTTGGGGTGCCACCCAGAAACAATAGAATATAAGTGGTTGGGTATAAGCTCGCATGAAGGATACTTATTCTTTGCGTCCTATAATCGAAGAGGCTGTTAGGATCTGATCTTAAAGTTGTTATTAAATGTCGTTCAAATTATAGTTTTGAAACACTACATCAACTTCGTTTACCCACGGTGCATTGTACTGTTTATTATTGGAAGAAGCGTTGTAACGTATAACTAAAGCTACGTTTATGACGAACGTATTTTCTTTCATTTTCGGCGAGAAGCTCCTTTTTCCCTTTATGCAACATCGTATGTGTTTTTGTTAATACATTAATTTCTCCCAATAAATATTACAATGTTAAGAATAACTTTTTCTTCACACCCAGCGTTTTCACCTACAAGATCTTATGATTTCCATGAAAACTTTATATTCAAAATTGTTTTCAGCCATAAGATCTTTAAGCAACTCCGGAAAAGTATGTGATGACAAGCTAATCAAATTAACTTTCCCTTTATGATAGCAGTTTTAGACAAAATTGACACTTGATATTCATTTCCACAATTTAATGGCCTGTTATAATACGTTCAAAATTCAAACTAATCGCTGTACCTCTTTTAAGGAATGAATTGTTTTGGTACCTTTGGTTATATGTTGCTTTCCCCCACTAAACAACTATTATTTTATTTAGTTGGGTTTCTTAATTACGTAGAAATTAGTTCTCCAACCCAAATTTTAGTTTGACGTTTGACTATTTCAGTTATAGTCGTTTGTTTTGGCATGTTTACTAATTTCTAATAAACGTGCTTTTCTTTCAGGAGTTGTTTAATTTGAACGTTTATTTAAGTGTATCTACTAAGTTGTATTAAACCTACTTTTATCTCATGTGTGGTTTCATTTACACGTCTAGTTTTGGCGCGTTCATTAAGTTGTGATAAAAGTGCTTTTCTCTCAGTTTAGAATTTAACGTAGGGTTTTATGCACCTACAACTCAGGGAGTACAAAGGAATTATTTAAACCAGATAGATAAGATGATTACAATAACCAAAATAGATTTATTATAACAGAAAAATAAAAGATATGATTGCTTACAATAGATATACAAAAACATAAGATAGAAGTTCCAGATTAATACTGTCTTGTCGCAACACGGGCAAGATCAAATGCAGTAGGCTTGAAGAGCAATGTTCAATAACAAAACAGCTGGACTGACGCCAGTCTACGGTCAGTTCATTCTAAAAGAAGAACGGTGAGGTAATTATAAACAAACGTTAACTGGAAATGATATACATATAGTATTATTAACACATTTATAATTTAAACTAGCTTGCTTGATTGGGACAAAAGAAAATTATTTAAGAGACATAGTATAATGAATTGCAATAGAGGGATTATTTGATTACGTAGGTAGATGGCTAACATACAGGCAGCAACACAAATAGTACTATGTCCGGTCCTTTCCCTATTGGTACTGCCAGAGCATTCAATAGTACATGTATTTACCGACCCACTCCCTGGGGTACAATACTAATATAATTTTTAATACTGTCTTGTCGCAACACGGGCAAGATCAAATGCAGTAGGCTTGAAGAGCAATGTTCAATAACAAAACAGCTGGACTGACGCCAGTCTACGGTCAGTTCATTCTAAAAGAAGAACGGTGAGGTAATTATAAACAAACGTTAACTGGAAATGATATACATATAGTATTATTAACACATTTATAATTTAAACTAGCTTGCTTGATTGGGACAAAAGAAAATTATTTAAGAGACATAGTATAATGAATTGCAATAGAGGGATTATTTGATTACGTAGGTAGATGGCTAACATACAGGCAGCAACACAAATAGTACTATGTCCGGTCCTTTCCCTATTGGTACTGCCAGAGCATTCAATAGTACATGTATTTACCGACCCACTCCCTGGGGTACAATACTAATATAATTCATACAAGACTAGTACTCAGCCAATAGTTGCCAAAAACGGGCAAAGAGAAAAAAGGTATTATCCGCGCGGACCCCATATAGAAGCTTTACTCAACCAAGCTAATACCACACGCGAAGCGTGGCAACAAGAATAATTCAATAATTCAATGCATTGAACACACTAACCCAACTAGGTCCTAGAAAAAGGATAGACAAGTTGGTTGTAGCCATAAAAACAACTGTGTACTTCTAAGGACTCAAAAGAGAAATATCGTGCTCGTTGAGAATAGCAACCATTTGGACTATGTCCTCATTACATCTGGATCTCAAGGCTCCGATATCGAAGCTATATCATATGGATATAGGAAAAACATGGTTTATTGGACCAATATAACAAGTCTGAAGGACTTTAGCAACACTAGAGTTGCTGTGACAACATCAACAGTGTTGTTATAATACAAAACCAAAATCTAGTCATTCTGACCGAAAGAAGAGATCAAAATAATCGTAATAGTCACCTAGACTATAATAAGTCTGAAATAAACAATAAGTCAGATTGACTTATTAAATAAACAATTTCTAATATTTTAACTAAACAATAAGTTAAATGGACGTCACCCCAATAGTTAAGAAATCGGAGAGGATATTCCTTGGTGGCGTGGAGCTGAGAACCACGTCCAACACATCATAGCCACTGGTTCCTTTGTGAAGAGAGATTTTCCTCGGAGGTGCTGCGGTGAGTACCACGCCTAATACTGCATTGCCACTGGTCCTTTCGTGTAGATAAGTTTTGTTCGGAGGTGCGGTGGAGATTACCACGCCCAATACTGCAAGGCCACCGGTCCCTTCGTGAAGAGAGATTTTCCTCGGAGGCGCTGCGGTGAGTACCACGCCCAATACTGCAAGGCCACCTGTTCCTTCGTAAAGAGAGGTTTTCCTCAGTGGCGCGGCGGTGAGAACCACGCCCTATACTCCATGGCCACCGGTCCCTTAGTGGATCTAAGTTCCTTCTTCAACGATGTGATGTGATTGAATAATATTTTGTAAATCTGAGAGTACCTATTTTATACACTTTTTTGGACTAGGACGGAACAAAAAGAAATAGAGAAAAGACGTGATAACACAGGTGATAAGGGGAGCTCGCGGGGCGTGGAAAAGGGGAGGTTCGAAGACACGCTGCCACGACAGGGGTGCTCGAGTGTCATGGGAGCGAACCTAGCAGAGGTTTAGTTCTTTTCTACAACAGAAGGGGTAGAAGGTGGAAGTGTTAGCAAGCACTCTGTCGCCATTCGTGTTCTATATTTTGCTAGAAGGTATGTTGGCGTTATCCGATCCCATCTAGCCACGGTGTTTAAGTTTTGAAACATATTATTCCTGAATGTATTAGCTTTAATTATCTTCTTTGGATTCCACTATTTTAAGCTTAGTATTTCTAGCAGATTTGTATTATTAAAATAACTCGTAGTATTTTCTATTGAGATCACGTGGATCATATCCAAGCCCATCCAGTCATTAACAGTAGGTTTTGAAGGATATTATTATTAAATTTTTCAAATCTAATCCTCTTCTTTGGATTCTGAAAATATAATTATTATACCCTCGTACTTTTACGTGGCCTAATTGTGTATGTGTCAACTTTACGTGATTGACACGCTATATTACTATTGGGATATTCGTTAAGTTCTGACAATAATACGCTTTCCTCTTGTGTCGTTTATTTGGCACATTTGATTGCATAATATTAACTATCATGTAATTCATGTTTAGATTTATTTGCATAGTTTATTTAACACTTTAATCCTCTTTCCTCAAATGATCTCTTATCTTTCTCAAATAATTTTTAAACATGCCTGCCAATATGTTTTCTATTGTTTCTTCTAATTTCCTTTAAGGTCTCCTCCTTTTTCCACTTTCTTTAAGGTCTCCTCCTTTTTCCACTTTCTTTGACCTCTCATGAAGCAACTAATATGAAGTAAAAGAGTGTATTTGGAATGAAAAGTATATTTCTCTTATGTGATAAATCATTCGATAGTGTTCATAAGTCTCATGTGTAGGCTCGTTGCTATCTACTAATGAAGTTGTAAAAGCAATGGCAAAAAAAGCCACAATAAATCAATAATGTTTGTTTATAGTTAGACCCTGTCTGTCATATAGGCTGGGAACATCGGTTGAGTATAGAGGAGCCAGATGCTTATGTTGCTTGGTGGGCAAAGTTTGCAGATTTAAATTGTTTTAAACATTGACACATATGGTATCATAGAAAGTGCAATCCCAATGAGTGATTTAATATGCACGAATAGGGTAGCTACTCAGGAGGAGCACACATCAGCCTGAAAACTTTTAGGGCAACAATTAAGAATCTATTTTGTGGCTTGTAATTTGTACACGACAATGATTTATCGTTGAGTTTGATTAATCTGATCTCTTGGAAAATAGTAACCACTCTTATATTCTATCAGTAAGTCAGCAGATAGAGATCTTACCGTTTGGACACTCATTTCTGAATATTTCCGATATTGTGTAAAAAATAACTTTGTAAATAAATAAATATTTTCTTTCTAATATCTTGGAGTCAAGCCAAAGTACGGTCTATCACGCTTTCTTAAATGTAAAAAATGATGTGTCATTACATCTGCAGCCTGCTCAGCAGCATTCAATAGGGCTTCAATATTTACAGTTGTTGCATGAATTTATACAAAGCATCTAATATATTAATTATAGTATTAAATATTTAAAACATATACAAAATTAATAAATTATACTCTTAGACAAACATCAAAAATGCATCTACAAAAAAAAACAATTTTTTACCGCTAGTATGAATAGGGAACAAACAAATACACTCTAAAAATAATGATCATGTATATTTTCTTTTAATTTATATTTTGCTTTCTATTTGAAATATCTCTTGTGAAGGTATAGAGTTCTAGCGTTAACATATCATTAACACACACAAACCGACTAACAAACACTATCTTTTATCTATAAAGTTATGACATATGTTACTCCACAGAGTTAGCCGTATTTCAATAAGATTAGTATTGGTTTGTCGGAATATATAAAAATACAAATTATTATTATTATTATTAAATATGTTCAACGTTAATTGTACAGTTTTCAATGTGTGAAGAGACTATTTTTTAACCAAAATATATAAATATAAATCAACCAAACTATAAACACAGGTATATAAATCATATTGTGTGGTCTATCTTTGGATTTGAGATGGGAGTTTCTACTTTAGCTTATCCTTAATTTTGTAGTGCAATTTACGTGTCAACAAATTGAAATGATTTAATACATTTATTTTTAATTTGTAATTTTTAGTTTTTATTAATTTTCAAATTTGATTATTGTATGCACCATTTGATTGATTCCTCTACCATTCCCTTGAACTTCAGCTTTCTAGCTTTTTGAGAATAATTATTAAAATAATAGACTGCTGATGACGGGGAGATTGAAGTTCAAATTTAGGTCGGGTGTACTGAGGTTTTTTTTCAAAATAAGTTTACACTTTCCCTGCACTCCAATTTGGGTACACTCTCCACTATCTACACATATGACTTCTCTAATCCTTAAAAGTATAAGAGTAATTAGTGCATAAACCTATATTCCAAATGGTTTGTAAGACGTGGTGCTAAAACGATATATATTTATTAGCACATTATAGGAAGCACAACATTGGACCTTTTATAAAGGTGCTAAACTTGCTTTAATATAGTCATACGTCATTAATTTTATCTGCAGATGCCAAATTTGGCGTAGTTCATCAATGGCATAAAGCTAATAGTAATAGTAAAATACCTATTATTAAATGTAATATTATTAGTATTAATATATCATATATATATTCCGTTCACGATAGGTTATTACCTGAATGACAGTTTGAAAATCATGTGTTTAGGTTTTGGGTTGCCAACACTTTTAAAATATCACAGTTTTGTTATAAATGTAAAGATCTTAAATTACCTTTTATATATTACATTTAAAATAACGTAAGCTTAAGTTTTCTCATAATATTTCATTTTTTTAAATAATTTCTTTTTATCCAACTCAAAACGGTATTTTTAAACATAATTAAAAGTACTTATTTTTCGTTTTGGAACGTTATTGATTATGTTTAATATAGTGCACACATCAATACCTTTTAAAAGAGGCATCGTATTTACTTGCAAAAGAGAAAATTCTTGTCTTTTTTTTAGATACAATAAATGATTTTATGATTATTTTATCGTATTTTTAAATATTTAACTGAATAAAATATTTTCATCAACTGTGTGTCTGCATCATTGTAAAAAACTAGTTTACCTTTATGTTCAATCATATGGTTTAGATTCGTCAGACGCCATTTTGAAGCTATTTTCGTTAGAAGTTTAATTTTAAGTGGAATAAAACTATAAATAAATTTTGTGTCTGACCTCAAATAAATATATAAATAATATTGGCCTAAATTACTGTGGTTAACTATCATATTAATATATTACAATCTGTTTTCATTACAGTCATCCAAAGTGATAGATGTCAGCTGTTGGCGTAGTGATATATTAGGGATTACTTCTAGTAATATTTCGAACTGTCATCCAGGTAAACTTAGCTCGTGAATGACTTATAGGTAGCCTTTTTCAATGTAGAATATAACTAAAAGGTTATTATTTTTTGTTTGTATACCTATCTTCTTATCAAAACTCCACCATAACTAGAAATTAAATAAATAACCCGCATTGTTGGTTGCTTTTTCTAACATGTCACTTGTTTTAATCTGGATTGTAGGATACGGGGAGAAAGGTTTTGAATTTCAATCGGGTGTAAAGAGAGTATCTATTCCTGAACATATTTACAATATCTGCATACAAATGTGGGTATATTTCATTTAATTATGACTTACTTATTTTTATCTCATAAACGTAATGAATATATTTGTATAACTTGAACAAGTACTAGGTTGTAGCAGAAAAACTATTAAAAGGGAGACCATTATTATATTTTATTCACATTCAGGTAATTAAAAAAAATTGAATGCAATTTAGTTTGAGTTTATTTATTTCTCTTACTTCTTTATGGTGTAGCTTTATTGGTATTGAATATTAGAAACATTCTCGTATGCTTGTGGAAACTATAAATTCCTTTTGAATCTCCTCTGCTTAAATAATGCTCTTAGCAAATTCGAAGCTCGTGCTGCTTTCTAGAAGGGGCCTCAATACTACTCTAAGATACGCCGCTGGGACATGACGATTTATTTGAATATATTTAGAAAACTGATTTAATCGGTGTTAAAAAGCACAAATAACAATAATATTGAATTCAATCAGATGAAAATATAATATTTGAGCTCTGTGATTTGTGATTTTTGACACACACACACACATATATATAAAATTAAGTACATATAATCCAGACCTATCTGGATTGTTTGGTATATACTTCCAAACTATGCCAAAGAATAAAGCTGTTTACAATTAGGGTTATTCAGTAGGAATAAATAATACAATTTCCTAGAAAAATGTAAATATTTAGATTTTTTTATATGTATTGATACACACTTAAAAGATGTATTTGAAAAATGTAGTTATCTTACACTTTCTATACTATAAATGGTTATTTTTAAAAGCAATCATCGATTACTTTTTAATTATACCCATTTGGTATATTTTAGTCAAAAAAGGCATTAATAATATAATATTTTAATTAAATCTCAGAATATACTCGTAACTACAAATAAATTTTATTTATGTGTAAAATAATTATTTTAACTAGATAGGTGGGCACGTGGATGATGTGTTAGTCTCATCTTGTCTGAATTGCCGGTGAGTGGAGTTCGGGGCTCGAAACCAAATTAGGTTAACTGAAAATGTTATAACCATAACTAATGCTCACTCCATTTAAATGCGAGAACATCTCCTTTAAATTATACTTTCTTCAAAATCACCCCACAAACATAATTAAGATGTGCTTAGGCAGGATGGTCAGTGTAATAAATACAATATTTAAATTGTAGCGTGTTAAACTGGCTGTTTAACATCTACAATAAAAGTACCATAAATATTATTAGCACGATGATTACAAGTGGTAATATATTCAAATTATATGTGGCAGATGTTAACTGATTGTGGATTTATGTTGCCGGGAAAAGCCCTAACTCCAGGAAAGCTGACCTAGATGACCATACCGGCACCACCAGCAGAAAAACCATATCATTTTCTCTGGGCTCCACAACATCAAAGAGCGCTAGTAGTCATTCAGTGCAATTATTGCAACTTTACTCCCTTACCTCTTAGATGTTCTGATGCTAGCCCGTCCCCCCGAGTATATCAGTTACATTTCTATATAACCGTGATTGCTCGTTTCACATAATATATTATATTGTATCAATACGAGGGAGCAAGAACTAGGACGTAAACCTACATCACCGAAGAATGAACTAGTGAATACGTATCAGGCATCGGGCTCACCACCCCATCACCGAGGAAGCCTCTTATGAGACCTTAAGTATCTACAATTTAGAATCTACATTATATTCTAAACTCCTCTTTTGTTCTGTCCATTAGACATATTTTTGTGTCAGCATGCATGACTTTATTTTCTATGTGCATCAGAACTTGTTTATGTGTCAGAATGTCTGACTTCTTTTTCCTATATCCATATGACGTAGTTTAGATTTAGGGCTTAATCCTCTATCTAACCAGATCCGGATGACATTATACACTGGGTCAGTGTGTCTTATTTTTTAAAATCCTAAATACATAGTTATATATAATGCTAGGAAATAATAATGACACCATAATTGGTATGGCAACTTTTAGTCTCCCTTTATGGCGAATATCAGTATATATAACCTTTTATTTAATGACCTAGCTAGGTCAGTGGAAGATAGAAATCACTATTGTCTCCTTTTAGTCTATCAATTTACGGTGCGCAACCTGTGGGAGCACTACTAATTTGTAGTAGTGGCCCGCGGAGATAGTGTTTTGTCTCCGGCCCCTTCAGGTGCCGTTTGTATTAAGTTTTACTAATATGGTTTTTACTATCAATTGTGTGTCCTAGCAATGAGTGGAATTATAAATATACTATTGAATGTCCAGGCAGTACTAATTAGGAATTAACCGACCATAGAAATTTAATGGCATAGATTCCTGATAGCTCGTCATTTACTATTTGTGATATGCTAGTTCCTCTTCAAGGAGATTATTCTTAGGTTTCCGTAACGATCTACGGAGTTAACTCAAGCTAGCTAGCTTATGTAAGTACCCTCATAGTAACTCGATAAATTAGGATTAAATACCCCTTGTTTTCATTCACTATAATTTCACTACTATTCATGAATAGAGCTTTCAGTTCTTGGCCTGGTAATAGCAAGGCATGTATTGTGGTTTAACCTTATACTTTTATTTGTTCCCTATCTTTGACTGCTGCTATGTTGAGGCAGACGCTCCTTCGTAGGAGAATGGGCGTTGATCCTCATTTTAGGAGTTACTAAACTAAACTATATGTTCTAACTATTAGTTCCTAGTAATCAAGGTACTCATTTCTATTCCTGCCTGTCGGGAAGTATACGACTATAGTACCTGAATAAAGTTATATTAAATAACAATGGACTGTTTGGTCTAAAATCTATTTAAAACTTATGTAATTCTATTTATCTTGTTTACATTTAATTAAACTAATTTGTTAAACTTATATATTTCTATAATTTCTCATTTTTCCCAAAACTTCCTTATTAAACTTTGTTTGTAATTGTTATTGTCACTTCTTCTACTTGGTTATTTTTGGTTAACTTTGAGTAAGATTATATTTTAATTATAATGTTTTAAATCAAAATATTTATGACTTTAATATCTAATGATATATTGTATTTTTGTTGAAGGTGTACACAGATAATTTATATTTTATTTTATATTTTATAATTTTAGATCCAATATTTTCAGGGTTACCATACGTCCTCGTTCCCCAGGACATATCTTCTTTATAATATTAAAAATACATGTCCTGTTGGACATTTTATAAATATAAAATTTGTTCAGATTTTTGACCAGCGATGTTCCTAAGAAGAAAAATTATATCTGTAATTAAAATCATTTACGAATATAATATAACATGGAATTGGGTTAATTTAAAATTGTGCTATCTTTATCTGTTTGTAGAGATTGAAGTAGCATCTAGACCTTACGGAAATACATAGTACTAATTTCTCAAGAACTAAAATGGCTCTATATCCATTTTTCTTCCTGTTTATTCTTGTTTGGGAAGTTGGTAGGTTGTACTTGTAGGCTATATGTTGTAGTGCGTCACGTGTTGTCATTGAACGGTGTGTCTGTTGGTGTGAGAAATATTTATGTAATTGTAACTTAATATTAAATTTGACTGTAATTTTTTCAGATTGATTTCATAAAATTCCTTTGCGTGAAGGCTACTTTACTGATAAGCAAATAAAAATATTATTTATAATTGATCGTAATGGATTTTAGTCTGAGTTTAAAGCTTTCCTTTCAGGAACATATATGTCAGTTTCTAACAAGGGTCAATTAGACTTTTAAGCACATATGGGAACACCAAAGCACAAAAATAAAGTTTTAGGTGAAAGTGGTTAGTCAAAATTAACAAGCTTTTTCCTGCAGCCAGGTTCAAAAAGTGTTGAAGCATATCCGGAAGTATATTGTTTAAAGTACCACGACAGTTACAAATCGACAGACTGCATCAGTGGTATAAGGAAAACACCTTTTTTCTGGATTTGGAAACAGCAAGGAAAATTTTATGTGCGCCTACAAAAACTGAAGCAATTAATATTAATGGTGTCATCTATCCTCATGCAGTTGAAGTCTAGTGCAAATATATTTTTGGAATATATTGATGCAAGTAACCATATTTCAAAGAAGATATTTCTAGGGATTATTCAATATTTTGATTATAAAATAGGTGACTCTCAAACAAAATTACTATAGATTCAAAGTAAACTAAATGGTGGTCATTCAGTGTAGCCCCTAGGCAACTAAGCTTCACTATATGTTTATATTTTTTAGCAACACTCAATATTAATGAAACATTATTTTTGCTCAAATTAAATTTTAAATTTTAAATGTATTTAGAAATAAGTTTTCATAATAAAAAATAAAAAATAAATTAAATCCTTAATGTGTGCTTCAATTAAAGAATCTGGAAATAAAGAAAAAAAAGTATCGACAGGAGATTCTGTACTTGTTGGTACACTAGGGCCAAAGTCATTTGTAAAATTTTGAATGTTCCACCGCCTTATTTTGTTTTCCCACACACCATCTAATTTTTTAAATCGCTCACTAAGGGGTTCATCATCATCGTCATCATCATCGTCATCATCATCATCATCATCATCTTTATTACAATCTTCCTATCAGAATAATTTAGGACATTATTGTTATTATTGAAACCGTTATCTTCCTGTATAAAAACAATTGATCCGTCCTCAATTTCCTGTAAGCAATCTTCTAAATCCGAATCACATTCTCCATCAGAATCACAATGTCCATCAATAGAGTCAGTATCACTAGGCACTTCTATTAACAAACTTTCAACATCTTCCTCTTTGAGTGATACGTTTAGCAATAATTTTCTTTAATTTATAGACATGACGACACTGAAATGAGTAAAAATATACACATGACCTAACTTGCACAGTAGTAGAAATATGAAACCACATAGTAATTAGGTTATAAAAATTAATATATTTAGATAAATTTAATTATGAATATAAATAATTATAAAGCAAAAAACAATAGTATTAAATAATGATTTAAATACTCACATAGTTATATATTTATTCCTTGAAAAATATAACAAAACCAATTAGAAGAAACGTGTCACTTCAATAAGAAAAACAAAAGACATACTATATTGGAGGCACGAATACCAACAAAAATTACTAATAATAAATTTTTACAAGAATAAAACTAGCAAATAAATTCAGATAGATGATTCATAAGTGCTGCCAACAGTTAAATGTGTCTCAAATAATTAAATAAAAGGTGGTTACCAAGTGAAACCACTATGCTTCAAAGGGTTAAGTAGTACTACATCGTTGGAAGTTTGTCAACATGTGATTCGGTATGATGACTCCAAAGATGTTTTGATGATTTCTACCATCTTTATTCAAAATAAATTGAGGAAATCTCAGATCTTTGTTCTTTAATATATCATGAAAACTTGGCATTAGTATATCTTAGTACAGGTAATAGTGTTTCAAATCAACCTGTATTACTGAAATTGGCTCATTTTTTTCACCATTCCTGCACATAATACAAATGTAGAGTGAGTATTCACGCTGTCAGAGCCATTGAATAAAAGAGAAAAACAAGTTGTCTTCTAAATATATAAATATAATTTTAACAATACTATAATAATTATAAGAACATGTCTTCTGAACAACTTCACACTTATATTAAATATATTCCTGAAATTTAGATACAAAATGAAACAAGTGACAAGCACGCTTGTCAATAATCCTCCTTATATCTTATTTCTAATGATTCTCTATCGATTTACAAAGGTGTCGTCTATTTTTACCAATAATATGGTAGTTCTGATCATATAGTATTGGGTAGTATAATTCAAATTCAATAAAATTTTTTTCTTTAATACACAATTCTAAACATATTAGTGTCCATTAAATTTAGCGATATTTTTTATCAACACATCTCAATGCCCGCTTAAGTAATACTCAAATGCTTTATTTAAGCTAATGCGTTAGTAAGATGAAGGATTAATCTTAAGCTAAGTGTACCCACATTTTCATGGATTGAAAGTGGAAAACACTTTAGGAAATTACACACCCTCAGTACACCCAACCAGGACCTAACCCTGGTATCCTCATCATCACAGTCCAGTATATTACAAGAGTGACGTTTTAGACCATTCGACCACTGAATATGTTAGAGTGTAGTAATAAATTATAATAGTGTAGCGTAGCGCACTATCTCAAAGTTCAAATTGAATATTATTAATAATACATACAGATGTTACACTGGCCTGGATTCGTCCGCCATTGTTTCATGAGCGTTTAATGTGTTCCGTAATGGGAAAACAAGTATCTAATATGTAGGAAGAGGAACAAATGATTTATTATTGAAGAGGATTGATCGAACTACGCGGCTGCTAGGGCTACCATTCGGGTTGGATGAATGTTCCACCATCATCCCTGTGCCTGACATTTCATAAATACACGCGCACGTTTTTATCGCCACTGAATTTCGAAAACATTCTATTTAACAAACTTATTATTCTATCATTGAATATGCACTGTGCAACCATTTTAAACACTTAAGTCTTCATTGATTATTATATTTTTTATAACATTTGCATTGTTTTTAAAATTTGGGATTGTAAAATGAGTGACATAATTACAATTTTTTTTATATAATGTAACTTTTTGATTATTTCCAGGTGTGGAGTCTTAAACATATTTCGGTACTAATCGATACTCCAGATTTTGATTCATATAGATAATGGCTATTATTTTCCATTTAAAACCTGAGGATGACACTGCTTTGTGTTGAAAACTGTCGT
The DNA here is from genome assembly GCA_901482245.1 of Timema douglasi. NCBI lineage: Eukaryota > Metazoa > Arthropoda > Insecta > Phasmatodea > Timematidae > Timema > Timema douglasi. Next base: position 7,063 of record CABEEJ010007727.1, on the reverse strand, counting down.
CATAAAATGTGAATCAAACGTAACTCTTAAAATAAAGGAACAAGGGATAGTAAAAAATCAATTTTAAACACATTATTTCTTACTCAATCATTTTTATATAATAAACTATTTAGCATCCATCACCTATGTGAACATAGGTTTCAAATATTTTATATATTAAGAAATAAGCTTAATATATTTTTTATGATTTACTAAAATGTATTTAATTTAATGTTTTAACATTTGTTAATGATATTTTTAACATTACTATTTATTCAATGTATTTATAATTTACTAATTTTTCAAAATACATTTTTTATATATGTTTTTCAAGGTCTAAATTTCATATTTACCTTACACCCTAGTGGTAAGAACTCTCATTTAACGAATTGGTCAAATTTATATCCATTTTAGTGAGATGGCCACTTAGACTGAACATTTCAAGATCTTGGCAAATATTGCAATACCTGTTGGCCATTTCACGGAATGTAGCTTATCTAGTACAATCTCTATAATAAAATGATTTTGAACCGTTACGCCTAACTAGGCGTGTCCAAATACAAAATAATAATAATAATAATAATAATAATAATTTAGCAAAAAATTTAGAGTGTGCTGAGTGAGTAGAAAAGCAAAGTAAAACTGGGCAAAACCTAACTGAAGCCCAGCACACGCAATAAGAACTATTGCGGGACTCGTCCCTGCGGCCACTCTCAATATCAATAATATATTTCATTAACTCGGAACGTGACTACTCCTCTGGTTTGATTATTAGACAACATATTTTAGTTGCAGTAACCTACCTAATGATGAGCATATAAAAAGGTAAATACAAACATAATAGTCAAGAGATTTTTTATTTAGATTCAACAAGATATGGATAACAATTTATTGAAAGCAATAGCCTCAAAAAAGATCGAGTATACAACATATGCAATCTTGCGTCATCGCCTCATAGGGAGGGCGCAGAACGTATAAGCGAATAGCTTCGCTAATAAAACTTGGTTAAGCCGAAATAACAATAACTTACTCTTGACAATAACCTTAGCATAAATGTCAATGTTCAACATAAAAATATTGAGTTATTTCCTGTCAGCCGTTTATTATCTCTCTTTCCCATAAACGGGAAAAATATACAATATCCCAAATTACGGAAAGCTAAAGTTGACGTTAGTCAGATAAACCCATAATAGCTCGCCAACACTAAACAAATATTTACCCAACACTTAGTCGTCATGGCGGCTATCATTAATTTCTTATACGCGCTGATGGCGCCTAATACTCTAAGTTCAAGAGAGAACGATTAAACTTGAAATATGAACAGAGCAATTCAATAAATGAATCTAATGACATTATATTTCAATAAGCAAAAGGCCCAAAACCTAACATCTAACATGGAGTAATATAAATTAAAATCCCTTATGCTTAGAGAAAATATATAGTACTCAAAAAAATATTTATGTCACCAGATATTCTACTATTGCCCAATTCTTAAGCTTAATACTCAAAACAAACATCATGGGCAAAGTTTAAAGTTACAGTATATCGATATTAAAAATAATTACAAGTGAGGAAAATATATTCTTGAAACGATATCTTTTCATTGGAGTTCATTATTATAAAAAAAAAATACAAGTCCAAAAGATATCTTTTTGAAAAAGACACCATATTTCAGCCCATTTAAGAGATAAAAGCTTAAGTCCGCAATACTTGACGTCAATTATACGTGCAATGTTTAAAGTTAGAGTTTTTGCGAAGATTAAGAGTAGAAAGTGAGTTTCGAATAATAAATATAATGCCGAAAAGGAATGTATCTTACATGGTTAATATCCGAAGCCGTAGCTAGTACAAGCTACCTCCAAAGCCAATCCCAGAGTGGCGCTTACCCCACTCGATCACACTTTTATACAGAAAGCACAGTTCACAGCAGATGGAGCGAGTGGAAGATAAGGGGGGAGGGGGGGCAGTGAATATAATGAGGCGTGGAATGTTCTACTAGCGTCTCGGCGGCAGGCTTGAGCATAGGTGGAGTGTTTCTTCTTCCTTGCTGAAGATCTTTGCTGCGGGAAAGTCTTTGCAGAATGTTGGGCTAGGCGTGGCCCTCAGTATGCTGCGATCAGTCGTGTTGTTCGTGCTTGTAGTCGTGTAGCCGAGCCGGCCGCCGATGGAGTTGGTATAATAGGTAAGTTGATTGTTTTTGTTTGGTTTCGGGTAGCTTGTGGCAAACAATGCTACAATTTGTAAGATATTATATTAAACTGACCCAACCTAACTTAACCTAACTTTCTATTCTAAAACAATTGTCCATTTCACAGACTTGGAAAATTCTCATCTAGTTCCTGAATTAATTGGAGCTGCCCAGTTTATGAAATACTCAATGCATTAAATGGGAAGCATAGACTGTACCCAATTCATCAACGGGGCGAGTTTTTGTCCAGTCTGTGAAATTGAACAGTTAGAAATTCAGTTCATGGAATGAGTGGAAATTTGCCCAAATCATGAAATAGCCAATTCCACTTTTGGGGTTTAACATATACGCTTGTTGACTTTTATTTTTATCACAGAATTGCAAATACCTTAGTTTTTAATATTCTATTAGTTTATATCTGGGTGGTAGTAGAGCTGTTGGTAAAGGGTCATAGGAGTAAAAAACTTATTTAAGACAAATTTGGATAAATAGTTTTTACTGAATAATTTATGAAATATAAAATTACAATTATAATAAGAGAAAATAATATTAAGCACAATGACTACGCCGCGCCAGACGAAGAAACTAAAGACTAGCCCTCAATATGAACTACAGTCTCTATATAGATAAGAACATACGAGTAGCTTGAATGTGAAGAGAAAAACCATCAGATGCATTTCTTTCCTGGGAAGAACTTTATCTGAAAGCTAGAAAAAGTTAATAAATATGCTTTCACGTAATCCCCCTTCAAACCATGATTTGAAGCCGTCATTTTTGATATATATTATTTGAAACATATACATAAGTAATAAAGTAATGTGGTATTAATGTTGATATAAAAACCAAAGTTTGTTTTTCCTAAAAGGCTCTTTATGAAAATTGAACAATTGCTGGCTGTGGTCTCATTGATAGTTTCAATTAGTCGATAAATTACTCACTTCCTTCATAGGACTTATCCTAAAACTGGTTGTTAGTAATGATCCAAAACAAGAGACATATCCTGGATAGCTCAGATGTAAGTTATTGACTCCCTATACCAAGGGTCTTGCGTTCTATAAACCTCTAACGGTGACCTTTTCAATTAATTTACATATTTTTTCATTGACAACTATGCCCATAATCTAAGATTAGTCCATCTTCAATGACGTATATTTCCTGTGTAATATACACTAATAAGAGTTTTGAAATTATATCAACCTCAAAATGAAATATACATAAACCAAATTGTATAATCCTCAATATTATAACAGTGTCTTGTAAGTTATGAGAAAGTCGGGATTCGAATCCCATCTTGGTTATTTGAATGTTTTTTCTTACATTTGATTTCTTGCTATATCTTTCTCTTTTCGAGCACAGTAGGTAGGCCTACACTTCCTCTAGATACACCATTCTAATATATCCTAACCTGATAACTCAATTACTACGTTTAGCATGGACAAGTAGTAGGGCAGTGGATTAAAATATATCTACTTCAAAACAGAGAATCCACATTTATTTAAAAATATATAATAGACTCATTTACTCAACTACAAACTAACTCAATAGGAATGCATAATAGAATGTTTCCAAACGCCCTGGAGTCACGAAATTCCGCCATCAAGTAGGATTATAAAATCATAGTAAAAACCCATTTGTTTTAACAAATTGAATGTTAATAAATATAAACTTAACTTTAATATAAATACCTGTTGGTTTAGTTAAGTTAACGGTCGTGGAAAGTTAAACCAACTGTTTATAAATTTTATTTGAGTAAATTCTCTGTTCACACCGAGAGAGAAAAATCAAGTAGTTGGGTGGATTTACGAACAAAATAGGTACGAATGTAAATATAATTTTACAGATCGTTAACAATCTTTCATAAAACAAAAATTATGTAGTGGGTTAACCAGTCCTGGCCCGTACAAACTAAATCTTCTAGAGAAATTATTTCCCGAAATAACATATTTATGTATATTTAATTATATATATATATATATATATATGCTGTAACATAATTTGTTAAATACCATGCCTTGGGAATATCATGGGTAAGAACGGCTCTATCGGAAGAGATGTACACACGATCCTCCATTCAACAATAGACTAGACTCAAATAAAAAACTGATTGGATTTCGGCGTGGCTCATGAGGGTGTGTATGTCATGGCCAGATGTCTACGTGCTATTCTCAACGTGGAGGTGTGCTTCTAACCCCCTCCCACAATTCTCGTGGTTTGTCTGTTCAACCAGTATAAAATGCCTCGGTCCGTTGGGAACAAACACAGTTCAAATCTAATATTCGACTAACGACGTCTCTCCGATCTACAGTACAAGACATTGTGGTCACGATGATGGTTCCGTCACACTTGCCAGACAGACGTTTTCTCTGTTAAACTCTTATATCAACATGCATTTGAATCTTATGCTTTCAAGTGTAACCTGTCATGTATATTTCCCATGTTCATGTAGTCGGCGTATTTAATGTTAAATTTAGCGCCGCTACAATTTGTTCCCCAAAATCTTAAATAAAATTTGATAATTTACAGTGAGCTTATAAAAGGGAATATTATTTCTAGGTGTATCAAATCCCATTAAATCCTATACATTAGGTATGAAAATTACTTATTGTTTTCAAAGAACGATTGACACACCTTTTATTAGTAAAGAAATAACCTCTTTGGTGGCCGCATGGTCTAGAGCATCACTTTAATAATAGACTAGACTGCCAATAACAGGGAAATCAGGGTTAGAATCCCGGTCGGGTGTGCTGAGGGTGTACTTACCCAAATGGTTTTCCACTCTCTCTGAACGTAAATTGGTGTACACCTCCTCTAAATTCAACTTTATTCATTAATATATTTTAAGCGTAATTAGTACACAGCCCGAATGGGTAATAAGACGTGATGTTAAAAAATGAACAAGTGGCAGAATTATTAAAAAGTTCTGTATAAAATTATTATAATTCAAATTTTATGTTTCACTAAATAGAAGAGTAGCATATTTATTACTAATGGTATTAATTACATTAAAATAATTTCTTAAAACGAACAAATAATATTTTGCTAGATATATTTTTATGTGAACCCCAAAGATGGATAAGCATATTCCGCTAATCTTGATATTATAAACAAAAATATCGTTAATAATTATTAAAGAGTTTTTTAAATCTTGTAATGTATTTAACATTATTAGTGTCAAAAATAAAAATAAAGGTATGTACATAATAATTTGTTATTGCCCTTGGATACCAACATAAATATATAGTTAAAAGAAATCAAATCAAGAATTTATTTGTAATTTTTTTTAAGGGTTAGCACACACTTTAAATAATCGATAATCCCCAAGTAAAATACTGTAATATAAATGAGTTTAGTTTTCAAACAATATTAAAATAAACACTTGTTACACATACAATGTTCTATCACGAGTCACCCAAATAATCTCGATCAAGTTGAGTTTATTCTGTTAGAAAATATGAAGAAAAATGAATGATCAACTTTTCGATTAAACGTTTTGGTATGTTCTGTTGCAGCATCCGGGGTCTTTATACATCCGGCTGGCTAGCTGAACCAGTGAGGAGTCTATGTGTGACGAAAACAGAGGGTATGGGAGGGGATTTTGTGGATGAAATTGGCATCCATGTCACGTTTTATTGAGAGCACTATAGAAGCACCTGCTCCTGACCGTGAACAGAATTTTAAGATCTAAAACTCTTTACCGTGAGTTTCCGGGAGAAAGGGATAAAGAGAGGTATACACCAGACTCGGAAGAGTTTGCCGCTTTCTCTTCTCTACTGCAGATGTTAACACACCGTCTCAAACTAGTTTAAGTAGTAATGTGCTATCAGGCAGGAAACATTCTTTCCTCAAATAGATACCACCATTCTCCTTCACCCCCTCACAAACATACCCAGAAACCAGTCCTTGCTTCTACACCTTGTTCACTCTACCACAACCCACAGTTCCACATAGACACACGTACACACACGGTGGAAAATATTCAATGGCAGTATTCATTTGATACATCCATTTATGAAATAAACTTAGCAAAAATAACTTGGATTTATTTTTCCTCTCCTCTCACATGATTGGTTTAGAGGTGTAAACCCTCCGTCCAGTCATGAGTTGCGGGAGAATCTGTTCTGCATATTTAATAATGGAAATATAGGGCTACCGTGATGGAAACAATTATATCTATATTGTTATCTGTAGCAGGGTTGATCAAAATTTTAACAGTGTTCTGAAAATATACTGAGTTTGTTTGTAGGTATTTGAACCTTCAATAATTATATTTATGCATACAGTTTACAAAGTTTCATTTTAGTAATTATTAGCTTAGCATGACCCATGCTAGCAGCCCCGATCATACCCACATTCATTATGTTATTCGTAAGGACACTGTACTGGTCAGTTTGGTACATTCTATCCAGTATACCACGAGGACAACCATAGCTCAATCTTACCCTGGGTGCGCTTACACTATTCCTACAAACCAGTATCCCTAATATAGAGACTGTGTTGGCTGCCAGGATATCGTTGCCTGTGTCACTACTAATAACAGATAAAGGAGTGCACCGACACATCAGGACACTTGAAATTGAATGCACCTGCCATTGTAGATATATTTTATATATTTGTTGGAACACAACTGTGATATAATACAAATACTTTAAGCTCATTTAAATATACACACATTTTTATGACAATCAAGGGCTATATTTGTACATAATACATAAACATACATACGCCATTCACTTAAGGGCCCGGTCAATGGTCGTAGGAAGTGAAGAGTCGCTTCAGCGCCAGCCCCCAATTGACGGTAACTGAAGAAAGAAATTGAGTTTTACCTTGTCTCGGTGGCTCAGTCAAATCTACAGTGTTGCTAGAGCTATTGGCACCTTAGAGCCCCCCTCTACTCCT
>CABEEJ010007726.1:0-28484 GCA_901482245.1 Timema douglasi | reverse complement strand
CACTAGTGATATTACCTTAAAAGTTTCACTTCGCATGTAATTGTTAGTTAAGAACACTGCAGAAATAACTGTGTCTGACAATTACAAAAGCTAATACAATTACTTCACATACACATAAATCAAGTCATGTGATTTGCAGCTATCACATTTATAGATATAATCAATACCTATAAAATATTATAAATGTTTACTGTCACTATAATATTTTAAATAATGAAAGCAATATGTAAAGTGTGCCTACCTTTTAGTTTGACTATAACTGGGGTGCGGGGAGGTACAGTTTAATAGGGGTATGGAACTAAAGAGCAAAAATCTCACTATTTCTAGTAAACTTGTGTATTAATGATTTGTGGGTTTTCGATCAGTAAAAGATATTATGATTTTCTTTTATGTGTTGAGTTTTTTTTATCACCACATCTTACTACCCACTCAAGTTATGCATATGTGCTAGTTATTTTAATGTGTTGGGTATTAGGAAGGTTGAATATAGAGGAAATGTAACTGCATTAGTGTGGAGAAATAATGGGAAACTATTTAGGGAAAACCAATCTCGGTATACCTGGCTGGGATTCGTACCTCAATCTTCCTGCTATCGGCAGTCTAGTTTATGGTGAGAGTGATGCATTTGACCATGTATCTGCCAATGCACATATCTGTTCTGTTCCTATCTATCAATATGTAAAGTTAAACCAACTATTTGCATCGTTTTAAGTCATACTGGTACCTAATAGGACAAGTTATGATGATTTTGACAATCTGGTGAAGGGGGTATGTGGACATATTGGGCAATATGTTGGGGGTCTGTAATAAAAACGAACCCATGGTCTATAATGTCTTATATCAGACAACAGTAAATAGTTGAGCTCTATCTCTTTTTTTTTATCAAAATGCTTATTATCTTAAAATTTCAATGTAAGTCAAGTATTTTATTTTGTCATTCAACTTACCCCGACTTCAACTTCTGACTCAATGCCCTCGACAGATACTTGTCCAAGCAAACCTACAATTCTTTTCTCTTCTGGAGGAGGTCCACCTTCTGTCCTCCGCAAATTGTCGCCGATTACACCTGCCTTCTTCTTTGTATCAACTTTTAAGTCTGACCAAGTCTGCAATGGAAACCATTTCACATACAACTTTAGAACAAACTTCTAAAGCCAACTAAAATGAAATGTTCTTTTTGTAATAATGTGAAACATGAATTAATTTTTTTAACGAAGTTTCAACTGATTGTATTTGGCCCTATAATGGTCAATCTAAGATAATTAAATTAAACTTATATTTCATGAATACACAATATTCACAGAGATTAAAGCTAAAGAAAAAGCCATATTTGGTCCCAACATAGGCCTACATGAGTGAATATAAAATAAAAATGATAATTTAAATGTGTTTTAAGTTTAAGCATAAAATTGTAATAAGAATATTGAATTAAACTTCTGTTATATGGTGTACATAACTATTTTTAATAACTTGACTTTTCAACTCGTATATTATTTTCTCAGACACTGTAATCTAAAATTTGAATCGAATGCATCAACATTAATATTAAAAACACAAAGTTTTGTAATAAATAAAAAAAAATTATTTAGTTGATAACTCTAATAGGTAGGTGGTTCACAATTCTGTTATTTTGATCAAATAACCTGTTATAGGAATTCCTATTAACTAGCTTCGGATCAATCATTTTTTCTGTGTCTGACAAAACAAAATTACAAATAGGCCAAGTTAGCTTCTAGAGGTAGTAAACTTTCAAAATATTTCAGTAGGAAAATAATTTCAAATTCTAGAATAACTCAGTTTTCAACATTTTCTGGGGAGAAGAACATTCCAATAGCTTCTAGGGGCCTTCAACTTAAAATATACCAGAGGTGTGAGCTTGAACACCTGGTTTGGGGGGTGAGGCCAGGCTTCCTAAAAGCTCTTACTTCCGAAATGTTTGGCTCTTAAGTTTCACAAGAATGGAGGGTAACCTCCACCAAAATACTTTTCGTAAGCCTAAATAATATTAAGAAGGTATTTACTTGATGTTAAATCAATGTTCTAATGTCTAAGCTACCAAATAAAATAACATTGGATGAAAGTTAATATGCTTATTAAAACTATGAACCTACCTTATCCAGACCCTTACTATTTTTAGTGCCATGTCTTACTACCTATTTAGGTTATATGCCTATATACTAATTAGACCTACTATAATCTTAAATCTAGAACAAACACAGCATCCATCCCCCAATTTGTCATAAGAAAAGATAAAACCACATTTGACCAATGGAAATTTTTTCGACCATGCCGGGAAATGAACCCAGGACCCTTGGCTCAGTAGGCAGACGACTGAGCTAAGGTGTCTGACAACCATTGCTGTTAAAATCGCCTAAATCACATTAGTGGGGAATTTTCCATGAAGGCCTATAGAGTTAAGCTCAGAATTAAATATATAAGCCTATATATTAAACAAAATATTAAAGTCTACACGGTAAATTATTAGAGCCTCTAAATATAGCTATTTTGTTGTTTATTTAGTCTATTTCACTTCATTTAGTGCCAACTTCGATTTTCTACAGGGTGAGACGCACTTGTGCTTTATTTTACAAAAAAATATATATATAAATTAGGCATTTTGCGCATCTTACAAATGATAAGAGAAAGTTTTACTTTAAACTAAGATACGCCTACAAACACTAATAGGATTATAGACGAGATTGAATCATACAATTATTAAAACTTTAAGTAGGCCTAATTTGTTGAGTGACGTATAAAGACTCATTGCTATTGTATTGCTTTAAATATCAGTTTGGCCTACTTTTTAGTGGACCCGATATTTTTAATTCAAAAAGATAATTGTGTATATGTTTTAAAATACAATTTCATTTATCATTTCTATAGTTGGAATGTTGACTATATGAAAGAAAAAACGTGTTCACCTTTCTCCATTGTGCAATTGTCTTATTTGCCCCACCAGCTCCCATTAAAATATCAGTCAATTCAGCCCATAAATTATCTGCATCCGTTTTACGAAAGGAACTGTCAAATTTTCCTTTTATTAATTTATTGTTTTCTTCCATAAGCTGAACTAAAAGTAACTTTTGATTTTCAGAAATTTTAGACATATTTAAGTAGCCGAGTCTATACTAGGTATCAAGATCACTATTTTTCATATATAATTTACTAACTGCTATACAATAAACACTAACTAACACTATACACTAGAATACACATCAAAACACCAACAAAATATATTTAAATACACTAATAAAATCAAAATCTTTTGTCTCCTTCAAAAAAAAATCATGTGAAAATGCGCGTTTTAATTTCATTGGTTTATTTCATCGTTACGTCACCACGAATGCAATGTTGCCAGTTTTAAAATTAGGTCGATAGCGAGTAAGTCTAATTCGATAGTAGATCAATTCGCAGCACAAAAGAAGTATTTCAAGACTAGCGCTTTTAGCATTCAGACTGCGACTATCGAGACAGCGACTGGCGAGTTCATTCGGTAGCGAGTTTACTCGCAGGTTTCAAAACTAGGGACCCTGGAAAGAGTCAGGAGTGTTTGTCATTCACGACTCTTCTGTCGTTCTTCATTCGCTTCTAAGAAAAAAAAATCAATATATAAATGCTCCCTATCGTTACTAGATTGCAGCACTGCCTACAATATTAAACTATTTTTCTTAACATCACCTAGATATACAAAAAATTCTGTGAATTAGACACTAAAGGTTATATGCTAAGGTTAATTATTATAAGTAATATGAGTAAGTAATAAAATTAAAGAATCAAACACAATAGGATTCGGATAAATTATACATAAAACTTAATTCGTTCATGAGTTGAAAGTAAAGGGACAGATTTGCACGCTCGGAACGGGAATTGTGAGAACTAGTTAGCGCTTGCTCATCACGTTAAGTGGGTGAATGGGTGAAGGGATTGGGATCGATTCAGCCATGCGGTGACCGATATGACTCATATGAACGACTCTTCATGACTGACTCTTTTGAGTGAGCGAGCTTATGTGAGCTAGCTCGCGTCAAAGAGCTGGTCCGACCCATAACTAATCGAGACACTGTGAATACCAGTCACAGTGAAAAATCACTGGTATAAATCACTGATATTTTAAAATCACAATCACAGTATTCACTGATATCGTAAAATCACTGTTTCACCCATCTCTACTCGCTAGCCGTTTAAGCTTATGGCAGTGCTAATATCAAAGCTGGCAAGAGAAAATAAAATAAAAACGAAACCAATGAACCGCCATTTTGAAGGTCTACGAGATTCGGCTCATCTCGGTTTGGCTCTGTAGTACCACCGGCAAGTTTACAAATTCGTGGTGAACGTTCAACTTAGTAACTTTCGAGGGAACCACAGGGAATAAACATATATGAAATGTCACTAAATTTGTAGATAAAAATAAAAGAAAGAAAAAAAAAACATGTTTCATCTTAAAATAATAGAAAGAAAACGTTTCAAATTTTTCAAATAATTCCATTAGAGTGAGCCTAATGAAATATCTCATTCAATAAAAATTTTCAAAATAATCTACGCATTTCTGCAATTTGCAAACAGATCAAGCTTTTCAAATACTTAGGTAGGCGACAAACAACCTTAAACATACATGATAATATGCAAAATAAAATCAAACATAATTTGTATAGTCTTTTCAAAACATAAAGGTTTGCTGTGAATTAAATAACGAATTTATGCCTAATTATTCAGATAATAGCTCATGACAGGGATATTGGCATAGATTTTTTTTTTGTCTCGGCGTTGTATGGCTAGGCTGAGGCCGGAGGGGGGAAGGCGATGGTAAATAATAAAATCCAATCACTAGCTATCTGATATTTTTTTAAATGATAAATTATGTTCAATGCAACACATACAACCAAAGATTTATATAAAGTGTATGCTTCCAGAAACTTCTTTGGGGGATTTTTAGTTGGTGATTGGGCTAAAACCTATTTTGGTGGTTGAATAGTCTAAGGCAGGGTTTCTTAAACTGTGACGCGCGAGGGGATTACAGGTGAGGCGCAGCATTGTTATATCTATGAACCAATTGTTCACATCCTCCGACATGCTAAAGTTATTTTTAACTTTAAAAAAATAATATTATGTCTGGCCAATGAAACCAAATAATTTAATTTGAGATATGCATCTGCATATTTGTATCATGTATGAACGTAGTTTTTTCAACAATACCATTAATCGAATTGACTAAAAGTATAAAATGGCCTTCCTCTGTGTGTTTTAAAAACATAAACTGACCTAAACCATTTCGGTGATAGGAAATAACTCATTCTTCTGAATGAAAAGTAAAATACATATTTTACATACATCATAAATAGTATTTATGTAAAAATGTACAAAATAAACTTTACTAATCTTAATATTTCACTACTTTTACAAAGTTCTTATCAGAAACTATAGTACTTACTGAAATATAGTGACCTTTATTTTGTTTTAATTTTGACTTCAAAGCTTTTCTCACCCATGAAAGTGAGGTTTAAACATTACTTTTAATGTTTGAGGCTTGAGTGAAAAATAGTTGAGAGCCCCTGGTCTGGCGTCACGGGTAAATTGAGATTCAAATCTCAGTCAAACGTATTGAGGTTTTTTTTTAATGACCAATCACCCTCCACGCAAATGTCAGTAGGTATACTTCCTCGAAATTCAACCTTCCTCGTTCTTTGCCCAATCGCTTAGCAGGCCCCACATATGTACATAACCTGAATGTAGAGTAAGATGGGTTGGTTAAAATAAAAAATAAAATACTAGGTCAATGCTTTCTCTCAAACATAACTATACTTGTTGGAAATTTGATGCCTTTAGAATCTGTTTGCAGTTTTTTTTTATAATAACAGACTTAATTGGAGAGTATGGTAGGTAATGCTTCCTCTTACAAACAACAAAACAATACCAGCTTTATATAAACAATTGTTCAGTTTTAAATGGCCTTTTGGTTTACTTGCAATGCTCATTATATTAAGGACACAGTAAATGGAGTGTGTAAAACTACTGGGAGGAGGACGCTTTGAAATATTGCATATTTAACTTATTTTATAAAAACAGTTTACTTTTGTGAGCCTATTGTATTGCAATAACTTTCTCCACACTAAGCAATGTTGAACAAGTAATTGTAAAACAATACGCTGATAAAACAAACATTATATTTACTTAAATATTTCTTATACTACTAAAATCTGTCACCTAATTAATCTAAGATGTATCGGTGAGTATCATTTATATATAGATGTAAACTATATTTCCATTGGAACATCAGAGGGAGAACACATAATTCTTAGATTTAACTATTTGAAATAATCACAACACTTTTAAGAGGTTGCCATCGCTAAACAATATTTCATCTGTTTGATTTTAAAGAGCCATTTGTAAATAATATACATGAAAACTCCTTGAAATACTTGAAGAGAGACTTAAGCTCCCAAAACTTGATGTTATGTTTACTATATACTTTAACTGCAGTACGTGACCCCACTAGTCGGCAGAATGGTCAAAGGAAAGCTATCTGAAAGTCGACACATGTTTTAACACAAATAAACATATATTTATTTGGAATAAAATAATACACACCTGCACCAGTGGCCATGCATAATAAAAATTGTCAGTTTATTTATTCTGGTTTATTGGGTATACAGAAAGCTCAAGGTTTGAATCTTTGCCAGATAGGAAGAGGGTGATTTTCCCTAAATGGGTATCAACTCTTCCTACATGCAAATGGGGGTACATTTCTTCTAAAATATACCTTGCTCATCCCTAATTAAATAGTTTAATTAAATGTGTGTAGCTCAGACAGGTATTGAGATTGGAGGAAGAGTGAAGGTGTATTATAGCCGCACTACGCTGAGAGTGTCCCTGTATCCCGCAATAAATAAGATAGGCAATGAACTAGCAAGAATAAACAGACTTGTGGTCACTTTTGACTATTAGCACTGTTCAGTGTTAGCCTTGTAGGAACATTTTAAAACTGGGCCTGAATCAAATATGTGTATGTAAATGACTACATACTAACATTTTATTAGATAGCATTTACAAGACCATGAGTCCGACCCTTCACATGACCGTCTGTTATTGAGAATCTTTGTTGATGGGCAGATACAAATGCTGACACAATTCTTAATGGACTTTGCTTTTTTTTTACTGTATAGAATGATGAGCACTCTGGGTCAGTGCTGAGAAATATCTCTGCTGGAATATAGTTTTACTTGCTAAAATATTGTATTGTGCTAAATTTGCTCCTATTTTAATTATAAGCGTATACAAGTCTACAAATATTTTTTAAATATAAAGATAATATAACCATTTATCTTTCATGTAGGCATATTCAAAAGAAATCTCAATAAAATACTTATTTCTATTTTAAGACTACAGTACTGACCCTCCTTAGAATATAAAGTTCTGCTACACTTGTGTTTAATGGGTGGAAATAAACTTTGGTAAAATTATATAGTTACATTTGTTTATTGAAAACACAAGATTCCTAATGTTAGGCTTATCAAACAAAAATTTTACAGTTAGGTATACTTCATCCAAGGTCAGAATCTAAGTAGTAAGTCTTATTAGGTACTTAGATTCTGACAATGGAATAGCCAAGCTAGAGTTTAAAAAAATACATTTTTCTAACTGCTATAAAAAGCCAAAGTCAGTGTGAATATTAGTAGTTAGGATGGTCTGTTGGGAAAACGATGGTCGCATCTGATTATTGTAATTATAATCGTGCTGGTTTTGTTGACGGTACCGCCACACTTCTAAATTAGCTCTTTCATAATGAATTACCTTTCTCTGTAACTCTTCTACTGACTTTACACATTCTCGGAGTATTTGTAATTTTATTTCTGGCCTTAAATTTGAAAATAATCTACCAAGTTCCCATTCGGGAGAATATTCTTCATGACGCATAGTTAAAGTTTGAATTATTATAAAATAATCCGTGACTGTTTCAACTGATATACTGTCATCTGAAACAAATGTCCCAATTTCACTCTCCTTGGCATTAGCTACTTTGGGAACGTTGGCTGATGACTATCCCGTTGGTTTTACAGCAACACGCCCTACACTAGATTTCGCTTTCTTCATAATTTGATTATTAGATGGTGATCGTGAACGACCTGATTTTAAACCTATGGCAGTAGTTTGAGAATTTTGTCGAATATTTGAGTTTTTTTCAGACCCGAATCGTCATCGCACTTGTCACCCGACTCCACTGTATGTAACAACACTAACAGACGACACGTCCGTTCCCCACCGATGCTAAACATCGACTAAATTGGTTGAGAACAATAGTTTGATTTGTTAACTTGTTCCTTAAAAGAATTTGAAAACTTTTTATATATATTGGTAAAAATCACAAATATATCTAACTACATTTTTCTCAACAATCAGTGTTTTATGATAACCAGTTAATCTAGTAATCACTAGAGCGCAAGGCTATCGAGGGGATACGTCACAGTATTTCACCAAGCGTGACCAAACTGCGCAATGGTTTTTTCCGATGACTACTAGGTTACCGAGATGGAGCACCTGTAATCCTAATATCTAATATGGCGCCAACCTATACATTTGGATAGTTGTTGTACATTAACACAACGTGTCTTTTATATCTGACGTCTTAGTAATCAATTGTTTTTCTATTTTATACACTTTTCTAATTATATTATATTGTTGTAAGAACGAGCTTTGTTCTCGTGTGTTATTATTGCTCAACAGTAAATTCAAGCTATTATAAACAATAATTAGGGAGATTACATTTACTGTGTGTATAGTAATTCATGCTTTAGTATTTTGTATGGATTGTAATGAAAGGTAAGTTTTAATTAAACCGGCTAAGTGTTTTGTATAATTCAATCTAATCATTTTCCCTCCCCGATTTCACCATCAAGTGTCAAACCATGAAAAACTATCGAGAGACTAGTTACCGGTACTCATTAATTTCGTTAATTTATTAGCCCTAAAATACGTATCATGATGACATTAAAATTAGTATATTCCCATACTTTTATGTATGGCCTTATCACGTAATCATTTAGAGGTAAGAAATATCTTTGAAATAGAGAAGTATAATGTAGGTCTAGTTATTTTTTTGGGCTTTCTAGCAATTTGACACACTTTCATATAAAATGTTTAATAATTATAATTATTTTAAGAATAATTTTACATTTAAAATATATACAGCTTATAAAAGAACAATATATACAGTTTATTACATACATGATAATATACTTTACCTTTCAACACTAAAACAATATCACTATTTTTAGGTTAGGTCTTTTTTAGGTGGTTACATTTTATGATAGGCTACTCTTATTTTTCATTTATCTTATGTATTTTTTCAGTTAATTTTCAATCTTTTCTTCCCATTGAATAAAATTTGGTAATTAGGCTCTGCTTGTCCTACACAATTTCAATGTTGGAAATATTTACCAACACAAATGTTTTGAATCCTGATAGCAAACAAGTGCAGTCAGTTGCTTGATGATAATTAATGTAATAATTTACTTTCAATAAGGTTTGACTCCAACACTATTTCTTTCAATGTTTATACCAGGAGTAGTAAATTTCTACGAAACCAACAGGTAGGCCTATGGACTCTAGTGTGAGCCAAGGGGGTGGAGGGTTCCTTTTTTATCTCTCAAATAATGGAAAATCTAAGGTTTTCTAGCACTTAACACACACAACATAAGCACTTTAATGATTGTAACAAAACAAATGTTTAAGGATTCTATATCGTTAAGAAAATTCAAGAACTTTTTGCTACAATAACTCACCTGAGTTAATTTATCTTTTGACGCACAGTCCTATTCTGTTAAGTTGATGTGATTCTTCAATTCCTTCTAAGAAAAGTATTATAAAAATAATTTAGGATACTGGTAGTTAAATAATAGAATTATTTTATTTATTCACACATGAAAGGTGAGATTAAGCTTGGTAGGTTTTTTCCACGCATTAAATGTTGGGTTAAGCTCGGTAGAGTTTTTCTTGTTTAAAACATAAATATTGTTCGCAAAAAAATATAACAGGTGAAAATATTTGCTATGCACTTAGATATTTGACAATCTGCTCACGCACATTTGAGATGTCGTCTACTTCTGTTATTTTGTTAGAGAAGTTTTCAAAGTTTTATTAATCAAGATAGGCTAATAAAATATGATTAGTCATTTACAAGAATTAGAATTGTTACTTAAAGAAGAAAACCGGAGTACTTGTAAATGTTTAATGTTTATTAATAATAACAATGTTAACGTTAAATCACTACTAAGACATTTTTATGTGAACAATACATCTACGCGAGAAATCAAATTGAAGCGTTTTGCGTACTACTACTTGATATAGCGGAATTTAAATAACCGAATAAATTAGGTGTTTTCTCTAATACATTTTTTTAACGGCCTAGAATATTTTTTCTTCATATTATTCAATAATGTTTAACAATTAACTGAGTTAAAGTTTTTTGTTACAGCAGGGGCATCTTAAGCTATAAAACACTATGAACAAGTTATTAAACTATAGCACATCAAAACACACCTATTTTATAAATAAAATTGATTTTAACACTTTAATTTATGCAGGCCTACTATGAATTACATAAGACTTAGGGCTACTTAACCAATTTAATAAAACCTAAACCTAACCTCCCATTAGAGTTTTAGTAGTTTTTCTTCAACACAAAGTAATAATTTGTTAAAGGAAATAATAACTCAATTCAAATGATTTGTTTTATTTGGCTCAAAGTTTTTTGGAATGGAACACAATCTACGAGAGCCTTAATATTTTTGGGTGGTGGTAAGGGCCTATTCATCATTCATCTCATCAGTTTTTTTATTTGATAAATAATTGCTCTCTGCCAAAGATTTCTGCAAATAGAAATACAGGCTACAAGAATCAAATGATACAAATATTTTCTTTTAACTACATATGACATAATTTAACAAATTCAGCTACATTAGGGAAGAGGTATTTCTCGGTCATAGGACATATTGATTTTCATGACCTTGAAAAAGGGAATTGAGATCTACCGTATCCAGCCACAAAAAACATGAGAATATAATAATCATGTGTCAATAACACATGATTGTCAATATTTACATTCCTAAGTGCAGGGGTGCAGAATATGTTCAGAGATCCAATACTTCCCCAGAACATAACATTTTCATAAAAAAAATTCCCTGAAAACCATAGCATTCAAAATAAAACATTGAATATTTTATAGGGGCTGAAGGGAATAAGAATTATTACCTACTACATAGTTTTGGAAAATTCAAATTTAAATATATTTTCAATCATAGATATTTTTATAGTACCTTCCTTATAAAAAATTTAGTTGTCTCCTAGAAATGACAACCTTCCCATTTCCTTGTGTGTATTACATATTGTTTTGTTATTTATTGTTCATTGATATCAGTAGGCTTACCGGTACTAACATTTAATTTTACATCTTGAGTGTTAATAGGCAATGGAGTATAATTCTGGGAGGCCTTGGTTTGATTGTTAATTTTCATAGATTTTTTTTATAGACTCACCACTACTGCAAGGTCTATCACTATCATCCACATTAGGGGAAATACTATCGCTATTTATGACTGAGTTTTTCCTGGTCACATAATTTACGTTTTACAAAACTTGCAATACTCCCTTGATCCTTACTTCTAGGTTTTCTTGGGGATGTTTATTAAATACGTGATATCCGAGCTTATCACATCTGCCATGCCATTCACAATAAGTACAGTAAACATTTATCTATTGTACAATGTACAAACCTTAATAGGTCCACTAAAAACAACAATTTCATAGCTACACAATTATTACAAGCATGTCACGAGTTTAAATAAATAAACTGTGCGCAAATCACCGAGTAATTAGGCCGTGATATAAGGGTGACTGAATTCAAACTAAAACAAAACATCGCTCACCCTTCCCTACCCTCCCCCGCCTGCCTTCCATAGCCTCCAAACACCAGTCTCCCCGTCGCCGACAAACCAAACTAGATAAGACTTGACACTCTACACATTCTCGACGATGTGAGTGGATAGATATTCTTTTGATACTTATTTTATAAAAGTGGACAAACATCAGATTAAACTGCAAATTGAGTATTTACGTTTAGCAATACTGTAGCTTGTATTTTATTCATAGGAATTTTCTCTACTTTGTCGTTTTAATTCGAGTGTATAATATTTTCATTGTTTATCTGCCGTTGTTACAATTTGCCACCAGTTGTCAGTATTTTAAAATTTTAGACATGCAATATAATAATTTGTATTCCCTACTGGTGGCCCACGAAGTTTCTTGCAAAAATAATCAACCGCAGTAAAGTATGGTGTTTTTATTCGAGAAACGGATTGACTAGCGTGGGAACAAATCCATGAAAGCTCTAAATAATTTCTTCCTTACATTTGCTGTATTATATTGACTTAGCAAAGAGTATATTTTTGTTGGAAAATTCGTTTAATATGTAACTAAACATGTTTAAATTATCACTTATTATTTCATTCACAATTAAATACCTTTTCTCATTTTTGCATAGATTGACAGAAATTATCCGATTATATTGCGGCCCGCCACTAGATTCCGAGGGTTGGCCTTCTGGCATGTTTAAGCTTGAAACTCCTGTCGTAGATTTACACCAAGTGATTTGATTGTTTAGTTTGACAGGCATAGGTGATCACATGGTCTTAGCCTTGGTCAAGCCAATCTATTCTTGTTTGCTATTGAGGGTGAAGGATGAGATTCGATTCTCAGCTGAGTGGGATAAGGGTGGGTTTTCATAAATGGTTTCCTCCTCTCCTCGTATTAACATGAGGGTGTATATCCTCTAAATTTTACATTTCTAATATCCATATTATTTTGTGTAAATAAATGCGTATAACCCAGATGGACGTGGGGGGAAAATAAGATAAAATTTGTAACTTTATGTATTTTTTAAAAGTCTTGTTAAATATTTAAAATAATTTAATATTGTTTCCTTCATATTTATTTTTAATTTTTATATTTACAAAATAATTTCTTCATTAAATTAGACTATTTCTTCTAAACTAATTATAACATTTCCATCCAGCAACAATCTGTTTTGATCATTTTGCACAAGAAGATTTCCAGAAGTCTTTTCAATGTCGTAATTTACTTTATTATCCACAAAAAATGTAGAAAGATAAATCTATTTGGAATAAATTAACCATTACTCATTAGTAAACTGCTCATAATTTTTTTTTACCAGAGAAACAAGTATACAGTGTTTATCATCAGATAAACACTCATTAGATATCCATTTTCAACTAAATCGTTAAAGCACTTGTAAAAAAATTGAAATTTAAACAAAACGCCTTTCAGTAAATTACTCTTAATTTAAAAGCTAGCGTCTGAATAAAATTCCTGAGCTATAGCCATATTAAATATCAATTTCATTAAATATTTTAGGATCAAGACCCAGGGACATACACAATTTGTTAACTTCATTTTTTGGGGCTTGGGGCATATTAAATGCAAAGATTCTTCAAAATTTCAAGGTTGAAAAATTTCACAATTGCATTATTTTATATTTATATGAGAAAGGAAAAATAGTGATTTCCAATCATAGATTTAAAAAAATCAAAAGATTTAATAAATTTGGCCTTAATATTGCAGTTATAAAATAGGTGTTTATAATGAAAAAGGAATATAAGTTTACTTAATAATGGTTTAAAATACTTTTAATGTTCTTTGCTTTTCTTGGTTACATATTATATTTTGTATTGTTTTCTGTTGTAAACAATAGAAGTTTTTCTTGTGCTTTATTCGTTCAAGTCAAGGATTTTGTTTGAAATTCATTATTTAATTTAATATTGTTGGAGTTATTGAAACAAGACGTGTTTTTTAATGTGTGCATCATAATATTTTGAGTATTAAATTATGAATCTATTGTTTTTATTATCCTTGTTTAAAGGATTTAACAAGTTTGTTCACTTTGCATAATAATTTTAAAATATATGTAATTTTATTATTTCACACCCCTATTATTCTTGCTATAAACATTCTAAAAGATCGCTACATACTTCTACATTATTCTCTAGTGATTTAGACAAGGTGTATTGTTGAAATCTAAGATAACTCAATAACATGCCACAGTGCGCAATGCTCGCAGTAAAGCAAGTCCCCCTAAGCTGACGCCATGCGCAGAACCGGACGAGTTTTAAGGGCCGGACGGTTCCAACTTATATCCTCCCACCACAAACGAGCACAGTGCAAACATTCACTAAGGTGAGAGAACAGCTACAACCACAGAGGTATGTGACTCACTGGCAGCCAAAGCAGCAATGGAAGTAGAAACAATATTACGGGTATGTCCGCAGCACAGCTATGTGTGTCACAAAAAAAACGACGACGGTAGCGGGGAAATAATATGCACACTGCACAACAATGTAAATTGCAAGTTATTAGAATATGTCAGATTAAACGGAATGTCGGATAACCGAAGGTCGGATTATTTAGACTACTGTATTTATATTGGCCAAAAAAAGTTTTGCTATAAAAATGGCAAAAACACTGGCCTTATGTTTCCCTATACCCCACCTTAAACTATTATTGTTGAAGACAATTATTATAGAAATATTTTAATTATTGGAAATCCTACTTGTGTCCTGAAATAGGTATCAGCCATTTCTGGAGAGACATTGTTGGCAAAAATCATAAGAATTTTCTTACACTTCTTAAACTAGTATGCTTCTGCCTCTTGCACAGCAATGCAAACTGGAGCATGGATTTCCTCTAATTTGGGAGTATCTTTTTGAAAATATGCATGACCAGTCTATCCCCACACACATACACTCCCCCTATTCTCTTAGACCACTCTTCCTTACACCTGAGTAGGCCAAGTCGACTAACAACTAAAGACTACAAACAACAAGATATACTATCTTTGATACGTCTATATAATACAACAGATGTAGGGAAGAAATTAAATATAAACATCAGTATCAGGATCTTTCCCATGCAAATCAAAACTTCTTGGCTATAAACATCAATTTTACTACAGTAGAAAAAGATAGCATTTCCAAGAAACTTCATGGTCCGTAAATAAAAGCGTTGCAGGCCGCTAGTTGGAGGAAACACCTGATCTAAATGATATTTCATACTGACGATACCAAACGGTAAACTATCCTAACTTAATTTAGCCCTAATAATGTCAATCATATGAGGGTTTAATTTAAGTTAGAATGTATTTCTTATTTTATTGTCAACCTTTCAAAGCAGTT
The DNA here is from genome assembly GCA_901482245.1 of Timema douglasi. Taxonomy (NCBI): domain Eukaryota; kingdom Metazoa; phylum Arthropoda; class Insecta; order Phasmatodea; family Timematidae; genus Timema; species Timema douglasi. Next base: position 13,248 of record CABEEJ010007726.1, on the reverse strand, counting down.
ATATTTCATAGATTTCTTCACAGTGCCTAAAGGCCTTCTTCATCTAACTATTCAAACTCAACATGCATTTCAGACAGCGTTGCCAACCATCATGGTGAGTGGTGTCTGGTTTGGTCCATTAGTGATTATTTACCATTTTAACCAGGCCTAAATATTTTTTTTCGCCTTTCTCTATTATGTCTTGTATGTACCTAGGTTTTTTTAAATGCTAAGTCATTTGATTTTGTTGGAAAATCAAAAAGAAAATGTCAACTTACTACCTGGTTGTGTTGATGACATTAGTTTACTTTAAAATTTACTGGGTTTTGTGTAAATGTTTCCTCATAAAACTATTCACATATACCAACATTGATACATCCCAATTACTATTGTAACTATTAATATCCTATTAAAAATTAACTACCATGCTTTCCCATTGGTTGGATGGATCAGGAACTATGCTTAAATTTTCACTTTCCTGGGAAAAGTTCTTGAATGTTATCCTCAGGAATTTAAAAACATTAATTCCTAAAAGATAAGAAATATATTTTTTTTTTATAAATTACCACATGGCCAATTTACATACAATTTCCTTGATTAACTTCTTTTTTTCAACCTATTTTCAAAAAAATAATACCTTGGCGTATCTAGCATCCACTGCCAACATGTCTTGTCTAGTTGTCAGATTCAAATATGCAGATTTTTTTTTTTTTGACAGTTACAATACTAAATTCACAAACATATTTTTCATAGATTTATGTAGCAAATCATGTAATTTGCAATAGTTACTTTTGATAGATATTAACAATACCTATAACAATAATACTAATAACACAGTAAAATATTATCAATGATGATTGCAAATAATAGTTTTATACAAGTTTCATCCTACTAACATTCTACTATATATTCTACTTGCTTCATTGGCCATATGGTCTTAGACCTTTCTTTTCACACTGGGACACAAGTGTCTTGACATTGGCAACCTTCACTTGTCTGGTCTTAAAACTCGTTAGATTAAATTTAGATTTTTCACACTGGGACACTAGTGACTGTTCACTTGTGTCTGGTCTTAAAATACATGAGATTAAATGGAGCTTTTCACACTGGGACACTAGTGACTGTTCACTTGTGTCTGGTCTTAATAATACATTAGATTAAATGGAGCTTTTCACACAGGGATACTAGTGACTGTTCACTTGTGTCTGGTCTTAAAATACATTAGATTAAATTGAGCTTTTCACACTGGGACACAAGTGACTGTTCACTTGTGTCTGGTCTTAAAATACATTAGACTAAATGGAGCTTTTTACACAGGGATACTAGTGATCACCACTTGGGTTTGATCTCAAATACATACATTAGATTGAATGGCATGTTTCACATTGAGATACTGCACTGCTTGGACCTATCATAGTGTCTTGACAGTGTCTGAGTGAGTGATATGAATTTTATTAGAAATAGCGGTGTAATTAAAACAGCAAAAAGTTATCAAATTATTTATTTATGTTATTCACAATTCTTTAATGCAGTTGATTTGACTATTTTACTAAAACATCCTGTAACTGTTAAATAATGTCATTTAATAAAATATTAAAATTTAATTATACATTCATATATATGGTTTTGTCCTCAAATGATTCAGATTTAAATTGTAATTATTGTATTCATTGGTAATACAGCTCAGAGAAAATATCTACATCATTACCCTTTTCATAAAAAAAAAAGTGTACTCGTTGATCTTTAATAAACTTTCTTTCTTTATTTTAGGCTTTGAACATTGTATTAAAAGGTTGGAAATAATTATGAAGTGGAAGCTGTTCTTTTAGCAAAGAATCCGTTCAATGAATAGTATAATTGGTTGGGGTGGCTTTGAGCATGGCCAAGAAGAGTGAAGCCATGCGTGGAATTAATGTGTCTGTGGTAGGATTGTCTGGTATTGAGAAAGATAAAGGACAATTGGGAGTTGGCAAATCTTGCTTGTGCAACAGGTTCATGCGCTCTTTGGCCGATGAATACAGCGTGGATCACATATCTGTTTTGAGCCAGGTAGGTTAATAATAATAATAAAAATATATTGGTAATTAATTTACTTTAAGGGCATACCCATTACAGGAGAGAAGGCTTTTAGGATACATATCACATGTAAGGTTGGTTTTTCCATGTGTTTCTTACCAAGCTTATTATTAATAGCAAACCTTGACAGTATGATTGTATAGTTTATTAATTTTAATCTTGCATTTTAAAATATCCATAGGTGTACAACCCGAACTGGTAGTAAGATGCGGTGCTAAAATCCTCAATGTTACCAACAACCACGGCTCTTCAACCTAAATATATTTTACACACTTGAGCAGCTAAAAAGTAATCTTAGCACGCCAGTACTGATGTTCTGAAAAATACAACCCCAGCCATATTTTTTCTTGAATTTTTCAGAGAAAACCTCAGCAGATGAGTCTGTTATTTACATTACCCTTCTTCTAAGAACTGTGCATCGTGTCTAAAAGGAAACAAACTTCTTCAGGCCAGTACTTGAGCTGTTAATTCACAGTAAAATTCTGACCCCACACAAGTAAATGCGTCAATTTTTTTAGTTGTGCTCCTGAAATGGTTTTTTTTAGTAACTATGGCAGACAAACCCAGAAGATGAATAAAAGTTAAAGGCCATGCTTTGTTTGAAGGCTACATATAATCAATTCATGCTTGGAGCTACTCTCTGAAAGGTTTTTTTTCCTACCAATATTCTACTTACTATATATTAGCTTTATGGTAGGGAAAAAGGCCTTTCAGAATACAATTCCTACGCTGAACAGACTTTACCCATGCATGCATCCTTGGTGGTTTCTGTTTAGGGTTTTTATGAAACATAAATTTAGTTTTTTACTGTAAATACTAGGCCTTGCCAATATTAACACCAACCCATATAAGAATAAAGTAACACATACCATATTAGGTCAATTTACAGTACATGTAAGACTAAATCAATTAAACTATGAGCTGTTATATCAATATAACCCAACCATGATCTTTGTTTACAAAATACAACTCTTCCTTTTCACCTTCATTTTGTTCAGAATTGCTTGGTTAATAAGACTTAATACCAAGATATAACCAATTCAATTGAGCAAACTTTTTATGATACTGTTTCTTCTTTAAGATTAAATCCATGGTCCTTAGATAATTGGACAATTATTCATCTGAGCTTTGTTGTCACATAAAGGCGAGATTTGGTTAAGTCTCTAGCCTGACCTCTTTGAGGGGATTTTACACCTTTTTTCTCCAGGTAAATGTAGGTGCACTTCATTCAAATTAATTTCTCTCATTTTATGTCCTTAATAAATTTGTATGATGTGAAAAACTAAATCAAACAAAAATACATTTTTTTGCATAGCTTTAGATATAATTTTTTTTTTAGACTGACTTTAGTGGTCGAGTGGTTAACAATGACCATTTCTTGTATTGGGGAGAAGTTGTCAAAGCTTCTGAAGAAGGAATTGAGCTACTTTTCCAAGTAATTGAACAAACAGAATTTATAGATGATGCATCTTTTCAACCTTTCAAAGGTAAAGTGACACATTATTAATTTTTATGTGACAAGAGGGCTTAATTAAAGAGTTTGTTCCCAAAACTAGTTCCATCGATTTCTTAAAATTCATATGAGAGCCCAGAAAACTAGCAACCAAACTTCTTTGAATTTTTAATTTAAATTTAATAATTAATTGTTCAAAACACACAGTCTTCATAGTGATGTGAAACGTGAATAAATTAAAAATTCAAATAAAGTATGTTGCTATAGTCTTTTGGCTCTCCTGTAAATTGTAAAAAATGTACTTAATGGTTTTGGGAATGAGTTCGCCAATTTTTAAAGTAACTTTTTTTGTTTATACCTAAGACAATATTATTTGTAATGTTATTATATAAAATAGTATATTGTGTACAATATTAAAAACAATACCTTATGAAAATACCGATTACATTAAGTAATATTTAATTCAAACACTAGGTAATATTTCCCTACACTTATAAAGAATAAAACATTTTTAATTTGTGTTTTTAATGTGCACTGACACACACCTTACATGTTTATTTTGTGAAGATGTAACTGCGTATACAAGTTTTAACTATGAGAGATTTTTAAAAAGGAAAATATTTCCTGAAAATTCATAAAATCAATCACAATAAACACATAAGATTTTAAAAATATGTAGTATGAAGTTTCATATAGATGAACACACAAGTAAATGAAAATATAAATAATATAATTAAAATATGCTTGAACATATAATTCTCCTTACCAACAAATCACTATGGGTATTATTTAAATATGTGAAATATTTTAAATCCTTCATTTTAGTGTGTATTTATATTTTATTACAGGTGGCAAAATGGAGCCATATATCAAGAGATGTAGTGCAACTAAATTGACTTCTGCTGAAAAGTTAATGTATATTTGTAAAAACCAATTAGGTAAGTTTTTATGATAACATTTTCTGTTAAGTTGATTGTACACTTTGTTTACCCTGAAAGATAACAAGCATACCTTGCAAGTTTCCACCACGGGGTAGCTTATAAAATAGGGTCATAGTGTAATTTGTCAATTTTAGGTTGAACAGAGCTTACATATAGTATATATTTTACAATTTTGACTAAAAATAAAATTCCTATTCTCTTGGTAAATAAGTCCAATTATTATAGGAAGAACAGTAGAATTCACCAACATAGATTGGAAGTTACCAAAATTTGACATTATAGAAATATGATTAGTTTGATTAATTTATTATGTATATTTAATCTAACACATTATAATAAACTTCTAATAGTACTTCCTTATGAACTACTTAATAATTTATCTTTTCATCACAAATTAAACAGGCTCATAATTTAATATAGTTGAAATATTTTCATTTTTGCCATTGTTGCAACATGAACTAAAATAGTGCAAAGAGTTCTAAATTAAATGTATTATATTTCCACATTTATCTTATTTGAACTGATCACTATAAACTTTAAAACAAATGATAATTTTTTAAACCTTATAAAAAAGTAAAAAAAATTGTTTTGGACATAACTTATTTATAATTTATACTCCAACGAATGAATACTATTGGCGTGATCAGCCGAACACTGACACACTGCTGGGTCGCCGTTTTGAAGACCTGTGAAAAGGCTCCACTTTGTTTCTTTAATTTTAATAAAGAATAGATATTTAGATCATCAAAAAAGTTATCAAACTGTTATTTTCTTAACAAAAAATTAATATATTTTATTTTAAATACAAGCTTCATTTTATATATGTAGGTTAAAAGAATAAAATATACCGCGTGTTAATCAATGCGACTAAAAGTTGTTTTTTTTCGAGTTTATTATTACAAAGCTCAAACCAAAATTAAGTAAATAATATAAAGTGATTGTTTTTGGATCCGGTAATATGGTGAATGAAAATTAGTCTACTTTGAAATGTGTGATCTGTGAAATATGTAATTGCAAATTTGATAGTGGCTACTTAATGTAAATATATTTTTAACTTCTGTTTTCGTGTATACGATTAATTACAAAGTGTTTGTGGCAGTGATATATATATATATATTTGATTTTCAATTTTATGTTAATGTATTTTATAAATTTCTTATTGCATGTGTATCAAGGAAAAAAAAAGTTGGTCTAATCTATTTGAACCCTAAGATGGTGTTAACCAATAGGCTACCTTTAGCCTTTAAAATTAATGTTATTATAGTATTAATAAAAATCATATAAGATAAATTTGTTTTTAATAGGATAAGTTTATTACTGTAGATATTTTGAAATTAACATATTTTGTTTAGCTTTGTATTAAACATTTTAAAGAGAATAGCTAGTTAAGACATTCAATGGACTCGTAGCTCCCACTGATTCTAGTTAATAACAGGATGAAATGTGTTTAAACATAGCCTGGCTTTCTTCTTATTTACATAGTTTTTAAGTCAAGAAGTTACATAAATTAGAAAATGCTAAGGGTTTAATACATTAACACACAATGCAGAAAAACTGTGATTACCAAACAGAATTATTAACCAACCACACTATAGTGTTGGATAGTGTGTGTTGTAATAAGATAATTTTACAAAACCATCTGTTTGTTTATTAAACTCGAGCCTTCAAAATACAGTATGTTTTAACGGGGGTTGATGTGCAAAGCTCTCTACATATAGGTCACTTTATATATATACACACATATAAAATAGGAAAAAACAAATTACACCACTCTGAATGATTTTTAATGTTTGAAAATGAATAAGTCTTCTAAACTCTTATTTTTTTTGTTATAATTACAAATCTATAATCCGTTTTTCTCTATCACGTAAAGTTTTTTGCAAAACGCAAAACCTGATTTAGCATTATATGTCACACTTTGAATTTTATTTTATTTCGGGGACCTGGCGGTCTGGGGGCAAGGTGTCAGACTTCTGTATTGAGGTTCGGGGTTGAATCCTCGGTCCCGGCAAAGATTTATCTGATTACCAAACCCTTCCTTCACCTCTGACAAGACATTTTGTGAATGTGGGGAATGCCAGGCCACCACCGTGGTTCGGATTCCACGATAAACTGTAGGTCCTCCATTTCATCTCACAATCACCCTACCATTACACATTAGCGTAAGTGTGTATAACCCGAACGGGTAGTAAGACACGGTGCTAATAATAATAATAATATTTTATTTCTAAATACATACAAGAGTTGGCAACATAGTTCATGCAGCTGATTTAAAAAAAATCAAGTTTATAATTTCAAAACATCTGTTTTGTTCACTTGGAGATTTTTTTGTATTAGTGTGTTTATTGATGTATTAAGTTTCTATGAGTTTGTTTCTTCTACAGTGAGTGAAATGAGTTTTCGTACGTGTCTAAATAACCCATAGATATTCTGTTATATTTGTGGGACCTATGTAATTGCTAAGCATATACAAAATAACAAGTGTTGTGAAAAAGTATATTATATTTACTATGGTACTAGGCTAGGAGACCAAGATAAAAACTGGGCTCCTCACTAAGTATGCCATACATGTGTTGAGGGATTAAAACTTTGGAAGAACAGTAAGAAAAAATCAATCCCATCTGCCATTCCCATGGTCTGGTTAGAGCCTAGAAATCATGTTAATTATTGTTTCTGTATGATTCATGTTGAAGGCTACAATGCAAAAAACAAGATAAATATTGTGTATTGAAATATTCCATCTGCGATTAGAATTGACTTAACACAGATCTAAACCTGCCAAAAGAAGTAGCTGAGTTGCTTGGTTCTAGACTTAAGGCCAAAAATCTTTTATCACCAGGAACTTCATTTTCGTGGTATAGGCACCAAGCTTAAGGTCTTGTTCCGTACTTTAAAGAAGAGGGTTCTATGATCTTTTGTTGTGACATGTGTGGTTAGATGAACAAACTATTTCTGTGTCACTTACAATTCAAATGAGAGGAGGCTATTTATAGACTCTTCAAAGCATAGACTTAAAGGCCATATGTACAGATTTTTTTTTTCATCATTCAAAAGAGTTTTATTCTATGAAATGTTACACACCAAAAATTTATTCTTAACTCTTTTTATTCAAGAGCTATAAGGGTAAGAAACTTCAATTTTTACGTTTTTCAAATCTAGTTTTAGGCAACACTTTTTGAAATAAAATTTTGAAAATTAAAATTTAATATCTTTAATACTATACCTATTTGATAAAGCTGGGAAGAATCTCTCTCTCTCTATATATATATTAAAATAATAAACAATGGCTCCTTCCATCACAACCTGGAAAACGTCAAGCTTTGAAACCGAGAATGAGCATAATGTATTATATAGGCAGATAGGCTTTATGTTTATTTTATATGTCAGGGGTTTCCAGAATCAGTAACACAGAGTATACAAACTAGTAAACAATTAATGGCTGTAAGCGATCGCCCAAGGTTTCGACCCATTCCATATCAAGAATGATGAAATAAATACTTAACCTTTAAAAACACTTTTTTACAGCCATTGTATAAAGAATCTTTTTCATGGAAAAAAAATAGAAATTTAGGCAGTTTATAGTGTTTTAATTTCTTAGCTATTTGAACTAGTTTAGTCATTATTAATGCAGAAAAAGGCATTATTTTATATAGCTTAAATTAGCAAAACTTGTTACTCTGAATACATTAATATGCATATGGTAAAAATAATTTCACGATCTTCAATTTAGTGAAAACTGCAATTATTATCTTCACTTAAATTATCTATGTTTTTATATATATTTATATTTTTATTAGAGGTTGAATATTTATACTGTCAGTCAGACTTAGATCTTGGTTCATGTGGGATTATCTGCATGATAAATTTTATTGATTAATTACATTTTTATAACATTAAATATTTAGAATTTCTCTGTTAATCCCACTTATAAGGGTATAATCAGGTCAAGTTAAAAGTTGTAGTTCCTATAGAAATAGTCTATGATGTGTCAATTAGTGCGATATCCTGGTGGGCACCTAAACAACATAGGAAGGTATAGTATTAATTATTTATAGATTTTTAACTCACTGAGAGAGTAATTTTATGCCCAAGTATGATGATATAGTAGTAATTGATGTTTGCATTTGCAAGTGTGTGAGTACGAATTTACTTCAAATGAAAAGTCGCCATTTACAATTGTAACAACAGTAGCTAGCTCACTTAATGGGATCACAACGTCACACCGCAAGATAGTATTGTGATATTTACCGTTATTCCCCCTCCTGCCCATGTCCTTCCCTCTTCTCCCTACCACCCCCCTGGCCTACCAACCCAGGATATGTTGGTTCTTGATGATTAATTGTTAATTGATTATTATTAATTAATTGGTAAGATAGAGGTGTTGGAGTTTTTTATTCATTGATTAGGGCGTTCTATTTTATTAGAACCTCACGCTATGGCTGTCGCGGGTAGAATGAACATTGGCTCTTCTGTCACAAGTCCGTGGCACGCGCTGTACTATTTGAGAACCTTCTCCACCAAGTGTAGGATTTCGTCTGATGGCCAAGCCCTCCCTCTTCACTTCCCTCCTGAATGCCGGTCATGAATACGGGAATTCTCCCTCCCCCCATAGCCGGTCATTACCGTCCGGGCGGGGTTGTTCCTCCTGGGGGTAATGAACCAGGCATTAACCTCTACACATCGGTATTGACAGGAATATATAGTGACATACACACCACACACACAGTTGCATCAGGCCCGCTTGTAAAGTACCGTTAACCATGTCATTCTCGTACGCCCTATGAAAGAGGACATGTTCAGGCTGCAACACCAAGTGGCCTGTTAAAATCAAATATCTAGCACCGCGTCTTACTACCCGTTCGGTTCTAATATTTAAATTTTCAAAAAATAAATTATACGTGAATTACTCGAAATTTATTTGGTATTTGTAAATATTAGATTTTTTCTGTTAAAATCAAGCTATATATATATATTGACGCAAGTAAACTACACTTGAGTTTCTAATATAATTTATAATATCTAACACCGCGTCTTTTAACCGTTCGGGGCCTTGTGGGGCGAGCAATGACCACCTCAATGCACCCGACATTTGCGCGAGTGAGAAAAAAAGTCCATGTGGTACCCGCGTTTGATATTCTACCGTATTTAGCTTAGAATTGCTCGTAGCTGAAAGTTCTTAACATAAGGAATGACCACACGGTTTAAGGTGCTACTCTCGCAATATACTAGACTGCTAAAGATGGGAGGAAATCGGGTTTTGATCTCCCTGTCAGATGTATTGAGGCTGATTCTTTTTCCGGGTACGTTTCATCTTACTGCTACCAAACACATTAGCGTAATAAAAATATACGTGTGAACAGGTATTAAGAAAAAATAAAGCTGGATACATTGTATGCAGTAATAATCAAGTAGGTTTGTGCGCCACCCGTTTGCACCACCGTTTGCTAAACCAAGCTTATTCATTCTGTGCTAATGGGGGTATGCGCGTCCACTTGTGTACCATCGCTTGCTATTCATTCAATGCCAAAGTGTACCCCACCGTTGCCTGAACAGAGCATCTAACAGAAACGTCCATCCACGTCGTTAGCTAGAAGGTGTCTGATAGATAATGGTATTTACAAATACCTGATACGGTTTGCGCATGCGCAAGGACCATTACGGTATTTAGGTCGTTACAGGTGTCATACCCATTGAGATGGGTATTAATAGATGTCAAATCATTACATTTGGTCATTTAAATTTGTAATTGACAGTGGTAATCATCAAGATGAGTTTTGACGCGCTAGAAAATTGGATAAATTCAGGTATGTTTTTAAAATCGTTTTGTATATTTTAATGTTTTTCTTTGCTTAATACATCTGTGGCGTACAACTGTGTTTTTTTTTGTTAGTTGCCGAGCCCCCAATGGCTGCCGGGGGTGTACAACCCGTGGGTCCCAATAGTCTAGACCAGTTGCTGAACTTTACCGAAAACGGGATTTTCGTTGCGGATGGCAATTGGTCTATGGATAATTAACAGCCTACAATATATATATATATTAGAGACTTGTCGATTTTTCCCCCCCCGTAAATGCTAATTAATATGTATTTATTTTAATTTCAGACTACTGGGATCCATATGGGCTGGGTGCGGGCCTGTCAGACAGCGTCGCGATGGGTGGACAACCGTCTGCCCAGCTGGAGGCGACCCCAGGGCCCGGCAAGGCGCCGCCGGTGTGCTCCGCCCAAACCAAGCAGACCTCACAACACCCCTTGGCAGCCTCTCTACGGCACCCCTCTCGCCTGCGTCTCTTTACAGCGGCGGAAATGCGCCCCTCGCTGTTTGGAGTGAATTGGACGCGATCGACCGGCTGATATATAAGTACCGTCTACAAGTAACCATACTATAGCCACTAGTTTGAAAATAGCCTATATGTGTAGCTCTTTATCTCTCGCAAACCACCATTATATCGCCACTAGCTCGAAACCTCTTGTCAGCTGCTCATTTCAAGGAGATTGTACTAGTTTGTTTAGTGTATAAGAGAATGCACTTGTTTACAGTTTAGAGCAGGGAAAACTATATTGCTACTTAACCCAAACGTTTATTAAAAATCCCACATAGTCTAACCCCCACACGTCTTAGTACCTGTACGATTTATATGCTTAAAAACCGTACTGAGTCAGTGGGGGAGTCCCTGGTTCAATTCCCTGCCATAAACGAAAATACAGGTCTAGTTTTTAAAATAACTGCCCTGACATTTTGTACATGTTCCAATAAAGGATCTAAAGGGTCCCGGGCTCATTTCCCATTCAAAGACAGAAAATTATAATTGTCGTTTTACAAAGTGCTTGATCAAATATTCAAGCAGCACTTTAGTGTCTATACGATAACGTGTCTGTATAGTAAAATATTGGTCCAGGGTTCATTTCCTGTACAAAGGCAGAAAATTATAAGTGCCACTTTAGACATTTATTAAATTCACGTTTCACCAAGAGTAAACATAACTCTGTACACTTTCATTTATGATGTGTGTGTGTATTGTAAACAAATCCATTGGGATAGTAACTAATTTAAAAATAAATATTATAGAGAGAGAGAGAGAGAGACAAAACCTATATGTATGCAGTGCTAAGGGACACTGGTTGAAAATGAGAGTTTATCCTTCTTAGACTAAATTTTTGTAGTTGTACTAGGGTGTATTTATTAAACACATTTTGCGAAAGGTCCCGGGATCGATTCCCTACATGGTTGAAAATGTATGTTTAAGTTTCATAGTGTTAAATTAACTGCGGTGGTAGTTGCCCTAGGGTTCAACTGCATTTATTACACGCTTTGTGAATGTTGGTTTCAGCTAAAGCAATTATGTTTAGGAAAAAAATGTTACATATTATATTAATACAAAAAAGTATGATACATTTTAATGAGATGAGTTTGAGGATCGAATATTACCAGGGTAAACTAAGGGCGTTTTTTTTCACTCTCCCTCCACGAAAATGCTGGTTCGCTTCTGTGAATGTTGGTTTCAGCTAAAGCACTTATGTTTAGGAAAAAATGTAACATTTTATATTAATATAATTTTAAAGAGAGAAAAAAAAACGCATGTTTGTAACACTGCTTACTTTGACATGTGACTGTGTGTGTTATAGTTGAAATGGAGGCCGGAAATGATCGAACGGTCGTCCCACTGCCACCACTGACAACTAGTCCCCCGCACCATACCACGGGAGCCCTGGCTGCGGTGAGGGAGACGGGGGCCGTGGTTCTTCCACAACCCGTTGCAGCGGCAATAGCGGGACCGTCTTCGGCCCCGCAGCAGGGATTTAGTGGCCCGGTAAATCAGGTAGGCGGGAGCCTGTCAAATGGCTTCCCTCTTCGGATCGTCGAAGAGAGGATTAAACAATTGAGGCGTTTATTTTATACAGGTAGAGAAATTACCTGACTTCTTGGTGACGCATTAAGCTGGCTTGAAGAACAAATTACTAATTTGCTCAATCGGCTGCAGGACCATGGCGTTAGCGCCGATGACCACGTCGGCTTACTTTTAAATAGCACGGACTCTATGTTGAGGCCTGTATATGTCTCATTTAGACGAGCAGACCAGTTAGACGCTCGAGCCGTGTTGATAACGTAAGTCGCGTGTTGCGAAGTAATACTTTGTTTTTAAGTACAGCACCACTGTACGTTAAACTCTGCCATTTTAAGGAGCCTCGCGGGAGTGCACGTTATTGTGATAAACTCTCCCGCTAGCACATATAGACGTAATAACAAAGGGATCATTACGATACAAAATGACGACACACTTTGCCTTGCCCGTGCATTTGTTGTCGCCAAAGCTATATGTGATAATAAAAGAGAACCAGGATGCATGGATGTGAACACCTTTAGACAAATCAAATGGGGTCGTAATATTCAAAAATACAAAGCAGAGGAACTATGCCGTGATGCCCGTGTGAATCTTTTGAAAGGTGGTGGGCTCACTGAACTGAAACAATTTCAAGCATACCTCTCCGAATACAAAGTCACGGTGTTCAGGGAACGTAGGGGGAGACAGGTCCTATATGAGAGGCCTACTCCCTCCGAACATTCCTTTAAGGGCTACCTTGATTTGTATATTCACGACGACAAGCAAAATCAATTTGATGTCATAGCATCCCTGACAGCCGCATTTAAGTGCTCGTACTTTTGTTGAGAATGCCGTGTGCCGTTTTATCATAAGGACGAGCACAAACGTGAATCCGCGTGCAAAAAGTGCTACGCTAAAGCGGTTTGTAGCGGAGGCCGATCTGTGGTCTGTAAAGACTGCGGGCGTTGGTTCACAAA
>CABEEJ010007725.1:0-28485 GCA_901482245.1 Timema douglasi | reverse complement strand
GGTTTTAACTCTTGGATGTACTAACAAGGTGGAGGTTATCAAGACACCTTGTGAGTTTTGTCTCTAAACTTGGTACAACGGTGGTTTTAACTCTTGGATGTAGCTACTACCCGCACCCCATTACTCCCCGAGACACACACACACACACACACACACAAAACACGTTTCAGCCACCATCACTGCACCCAACGTTTAAATATAGCTTGTAAGATGTCACTAGCTCTCAGTTATTCTGTGATGGGGAATTCACGTTCATTGTCATTTGAGAATTTGTGCCACATGAGTAACTCACAAAAAACTGATATTAAATAGTTTTGAAAGCTATTGAAATAGATTTTTTGTATCGACATTTTATGCGCACTTTCAGAATTCTCTGATTATATCCACACACGACTTACAAACTAACTTAACTATAGAACTATTTCAGCACCCAATCCCAAGGTCGTTAATTCATGATTGCGATAGAGAATTAAACACCGAACCTTTAACTCAATATACACCAGCTTCAGTGGTCAACTGGTCTAAATTGTTCCTCTCAAAATATACTGTACTGCTTATGACAGGGAGACTGTAGTTCGAGTCCCGGTAAATTGTACTGAGGGTGATTTTCACTAAATTACTCTCCCCTTTGCCTCCACACACATGCAGGTACACTTTATCTAAATTAATCCTTCCTCGTCCTTAGCTCATTAGCGTAATTATTACATGTGCGTATAATCCGAATAGGTAGTAAGAAGCGGTGCTAAATAAAAAATAACACTCAATCGACATATTTGTCACTGACTGAATCAAATTAGTAACTATCTTAAATTTCTGGAAAATATATTTCAGACAAAAGTCTTTATTTTAAAATGTAATTATAAACTTAATTTTATTAATATATTACAGATTTATCAAAACACATTACAAAACTGTATGGGTTCCAATTACTATAGTTAATTTTACTTTTCGATCAGAACACAGAAAACAAACAATAACATACCACCCCTCCCTGCTTGATCTCTTACATCCCTCAAGGTATTTCACGGTCACCACAAAACTTAAAAATATATTCAATTTTTTACGGTGAGCTATGTAGGGGTAAAGTGACAGTCCAGATTAAGTGATGTGATTGGCGTTTAAACGTGTTCTATTTATCGATGATTTTAAATTATTTTGTAACACTAAACTCCTCTACGTCACTTTGACTATTGGCGTACTTTGACGTGGAACCCAAATGGGTAGTAAGGCACGGTGCTAGAAATAAATACAAAATATTGGCGTACTTTCAAGAAAAATTTCTAATATAGCTGCTAGAAAACCTCAAAACAAATTCAATCAATGTGTCGATTACCCCAATCAAGCTTTAATAAAGAAGAACTTTCAGATCATTTAATTGAAAGAAAACAGCAACTTGTAAAAGCAAAACGTTGGTTAGTCATAAGAAATCCGTTTCAGTGGCTGAATAGTCTAAGGCGTCACTCTCGTGCTACAATTGCCCGCTAAAACGTGAAATCGGGGCTAGAATCCCGGTCGGATCTACTGAAGGTGTTTTTTTCCTAAATGTTTTCCCACTCTCTTTCCACGAAAATGTTGGTATATTACCTCTAAAATACTTTCTTCCTCATCCCTACCTCATTAGAGTAATTATCATATAGGTAATGAGACGCGGTGATACATTTTTTTAACCGATAACCTGTATCAATGGACACGCAGGTTAAGTCGTCAACCTCATCTTGTCTAGTTCCGATTTAGTACCCTTAGAGGGGTATTTTCTTAAAGGTTTTCCTCTCTACCTCCAATCCAATGAGGGTACATTTCCTCTAATATTAATCTTCCTCATCTTTACTACTTTGTTTAAATATGTAATTAGTCCTGATGAACAGTCTGCGCGCGCGCGCGCGCACACACACACACACACACAGAGTTATAAAAATGTTTCAATTTAAAAAAAAAATTAGTTGAAAACACCTTTGTTTTAGCGAAACAATAAAACAAACATTTCTTTGTGGTAATAATAGAAAGTGAAATGTAGTTTCTTTATAACTTTTTTTTTTCAATTTTCTTTTGAAAAACTTTCCATATATATTTAAACTCCCTCCTCTCCTGGATAAATCTGTACGGGTGTTGCGGGAATAAGAAGGGGGCGAATGTTTTCTTGTTTTCTAATGGACGGGCTGGCATAAATATTACCCTAAGAAACGTCTTCACCAATTAGCATGAGAAATAATTAATGAGAGGAGGGAAAACACTTTTGGCGAAACTTACCAAGATGGCGCAAACCGCTGTGGGCTGGAGATTAGCTCTTATTATTCTTCATCTCTTTCCCCACACTTCGACTTCGACTTACTTTCTCTTCGAGTCTAGCAGGGACAGATTTGTTTCTTCAACAAACTTCCCACAACGAATGGATAAAAAAAGAAGAAGAGAGCCTGCAAATAAAACAATTCCTAGTTCTATTTTCACAGGTCCTCTATTCGTAAAATATGTAGCTTCTTTCTTAAGAAATATTAAAACATGTTTGGTCAAGTTTTGGATAAATTTGTAATTCCTGATAAGTCTTTCTTAATCAGACTTTATTTACTAGTTTTAGGGGTTCCTAGGAAAAAACACAACTACTTCGTTGATCACATACCAACTGGTATAACTGGGATAAAACAGAGAATTTTAATTTTATTCACATGTTGATATCAACAGTTCCTGAATATTCATCATGAACATAAGAAGAATTAGATGATAAACTTTTTAAATGAACAGTAAATGTTGTCATTAAATTCCAGGATACCCTTGACAGATATTCAAGAAATTTTCAGATCACCACTTGAAGAAAATGTAATTATATTTTTGTACTGGAGCAATATTTTATTTATTTTGGTCAAAAAAAATTGTTTACAAACTAAAAAACACTGGATTTTCATCACACCCCCTTCCATCCCACCTTAAATGAAAGCTTAAAATATTAGGTAGGTCTTTGGATGGATGAAAAAGTGAACTGAAAAATTAAGCACACTTATTCAAACATTATTTTATTACCCCCTAAAACCCACCTCGGTGGCGTAGTTGGCTAACGCGCGAGTCGTGTTGAGCTAGACCACCGAGGACGGGGAGATCGAGGTTCGAATCTCGGTCGGGTGAACTGGGGGGAGGGGTTTCCTAAATGGTTTTCCACCCTCCCTCCACGCAAATGCGGGTTCACTTCCTCTAATTCAACCTTCCCAATCCATTAGCGTAATTAGTACTTAAAGCGTATAACCCAAACGTGTAGCAAGACGCGGTGCTAAATATTATTATTATTATTACCCCCTAAACAAGGGCTGTGAAATGATAAGTTGCATTCCTCAATCAATCTTAAACCATCCTGTTTTAAACATAAGTTACATGACTTCACGGCAGTCAGTTTGATGGAAAAATAACATAATGTTACTCTTTCATTTGATCTAAGATGATTGGGTGACCTGGTTGTCAAGGGTTAAGGTGTAAGACCTCTATGCTGGGGTCCGGGGTTCAATCCTCGGTACCGGCACAGATTTATCCGATTGCCAAACCCTTCCTTCACTCTCTGACAAGACATCTTGTGAATGTGGGGAATGCCAGGCCTCCACCGTGGTTCGGATCCCACGTTAAACTGTAGGTCCTCCACTTCGTCTCACAATCACCCTACCATTACACATTAGCGTAAGTGCGTATAACCCGAACGGGTGGTAAGACGCGGTGCTAATAATAATGATCTAAGCTTCCTGGAAAAATAGAAATTCCTTCTGTAAAAGTGAGAAACTCGTTAGTAAGGGAATAGTGGCAGCTCTTTCTTTGATGGCTGTTATCAGGAACTGAGGCCTTTTTTAATTCGAAGTTATTTCCATAATCAATTTAAATTATTCTGGTAGAGATGCCAATGTTTCGTAAGATAGCAAGGCTGGGAATATAGGTCACTTAAAATATACAGCATTAAACCTACAAAGATTTTAGTTCTGTGAAAACATTACTGGACACTGGTCCATGGAAAGTGCTGTTTAGTTAGACAAATTAAAAACTTTATTGGGTGACCTGGCGGTCTAGGGGTAAGGTGTCAGACTTCTGTGCTGGCGGCCGGGGTTCAATCCTCGGTCCCGGCACAGAGTTATCTNATAATCAATTTAAATTATTCTGGTAGAGATGCCAATGTTTCGTAAGATAGCAAGGCTGGGAATATAGGTCACTTAAAATATACAGCATTAAACCTACAAAGATTTTAGTTCTGTGAAAACATTACTGGACACTGGTCCATGGAAAGTGCTGTTTAGTTAGACAAATTAAAAACTTTATTGGGTGACCTGGCGGTCTAGGGGTAAGGTGTCAGACTTCTGTGCTGGCGGCCGGGGTTCAATCCTCGGTCCCGGCACAGAGTTATCTGATTACCAAACCCTTCCTTCACCTCTGACAAGACATCTTGTGAATGTGGGGAATGCCAGGCCTCCACCGTGGTTCGGATTCCACGTTAAACTGTAGGTCCTTCATTTCATCTCACAATCACCCTACCATTACACATTAGCATAAGTGCGTACAAACCGAACGGGTAGTAAGACGCGGTGCTAATAATAATAAAAACTTATATATATATATACATATATATATATACATATATATATATATACATATATATATATATATATATAAACCTTGATATATATAAATATATAATACAAAACATGATGTTTTCTAGTGAATATTAATTAAATACATCCAACACTATATTCATTTTTTTGTTCTTGTAGTTTTGATAGCATTAAATAAGCTAGACTATAATAGTTTTGTGTATCACCGCGTCTTAATACCCGTTCAAGCTATACACATCTATCATATTTACTCTAATGGGGCAGGGATGAGTAAGAAAGCATTTTAGAGATAATATACCAGCATTTTTTTAATGGAAGGAGAGTGGGAAATTATCCAGGAAAAACCCTCAATAGACTCGATTGGAACTTGGACCTTAATTTACCCGTCTTCACCAGGCCAGCCTAACACGAAAGTAACGCCTTAGACCATTCGGCCACTGAAGTGGGTTACTCGTAAATTAAGTGTTTAAGTTGTGTCGCTTTTCCTTAAGTTGTTCATGAATTGAATTTTGTTAAAGTATCCTCACAAATGATGCTTGGAGAAAAACAAGTAAAATGAGAAGCTAGGATTTATTGGGTTTCTGTATTTGACCATTGATCGAAATTAAAACACATTTGAATGCAGCAAAGGTATTTATTATTTCTTGAGGAAATGTAATTTCAGCACGGCAGTGTCGAAACTAAACACGAAGGGTTATCAAGAAAATGTTTAACAACCCATTAGTAAACAGGTTTTCGACATTAAAATATGTTCTCTTTATAAATAGTAAAGTTGATCAAATTCGAGACTAGTACTTTTCTTCTGATGTTCTAAAATGTTATTAAATAGTTAAAACATGTAATGTACGTAAAATACCTCAACCATATGTTTTAGTTTCTCTCTAAAGTAATTTTATCTTTTAAAATATTATTTCCAAAACTTAATATGAAACATTACGTTTACAGCTAACTTTACAAAAACATAATTCCACCTGCAATTTAGAAAAAAACAAACAAAAAAAACCCCACCGTATCCAACAAACATAAATAAAAATGTTAATTGCAGCCACGTAAACACCGCGTAATACTAGTTGAACTCGTTGGCGTATTTATGGAGCTTTTATATGGAGTGTCACAAAACAGTAAACTCCCGCGCCCAAAGTTTACAGTTTATTGTCAGTTAATTATACCGACCACGGACCGCTAGGATCATTAGCTTAATTGTTGGGCCTGAAACAGTAGCAAGAAAATCCCTCTTTCCCCTCTCGGCCCGTAAACTCCTCCTCCCCCCTCCCCAATTCACAGTGAAAACCAAAATTATGATCTCATTCATTGCATTACGCTCCCAGGCCACAAATAACCCGCTCCCTAGCCACTCAACCCCTTCCCCCCCCCTCCCCTCTCAAATTGGGCGAGATGACCAGCTGTGGCGCTTTAACCCCGAGCTGAAAAATTACGTCCATGATGACGTGAATGATAGCGAAAGTTAGAAGCTTTGGTTAACAATACACACAAAAAGAGCCGCGAAACAGAGTAAAATGTGAATGTTGAACGGAGCATTTGTTTGACGGTATTTATTTGGTGTCATCGCTTACTCTAGAATCTAGATCAGCAGTTCTTAAACCTTTTGGAAGTCACGGAACATTTTTGATTATAAGAAACATTTGCGTAACATACGTGCCCAGATGTCATTTTTCAATTTAAAAAATATTATATTTAGATATATATTAGCTTTTATATTTAATCCATCATGATTTGCACATTTGTACAGTAGCCCCATGGCTTTTTTGGTGCTACCTGACAGTTCATAGCTGACAGCTGACGGCTTTGAAAAGTTACCAACCCAAATTATGTATTCCTACGTCAAACCAAATAATCTGCAAAAACATGTGTTTAGCAGCTGTCACTTCTGACGGTCAAAATTTGGGTATATACCTAAATGTTGACTGTCAGAAGTCATCTGTGAGCTGTCAGTTAGCACCAAAGAAGCCATGGAGCTACTGTACATTTGTCATTGTACTATTGGCAGCAAAAAAACCAACTACCGAGTCGATGGTGGCCGCGTTATCTGATAGCTCGGTAACTTAATTGAACACACATTTATAGCTGACGATTTCCACACGTCCATCACAGATTCTGTCCTAAAATATGAATAAAGAATGGTTCCGGACACCGGACGACTCCTGACTAGCTCATTGGTTAGAGTATTGACGTACTAAGTCAAAGGTCCCGGGTTTGACTCCCATGTCCAGGTGACATTTTTTCAATTTAAAGAATATGATATTCTATTGGTTTGTAAGTCAATGCGCGTAGCAGTCTTCAGTTTTTGGAATCATTGTAGCCAACATCACTCAGAACGGTTGTCATGTGACATCTTTCACCGGCGGAACACTTGTAACCAGTTCACGGAACACAAGTGTTCTGAGGAACACCGGTTGAAAACCACTATTATAAAGAATATATAGGATTATATTAGGATTCCTTGATACCCGCTTAGGTGGCTGTATGGTCCAAGGCATCACTCTCGCAATAGACTAGTTTACCGATGACAGGAAGATATGGGTTTGAATCTCACTCGGGTGAACAGAGGTTTTTTTCCTAAAAGGTTTTTCACTCTCTATCCATAAAAATGCGACCACACTTCCTCTAAACTAAACCTTTCTCATCCTTAACTCATTAGCGTATAACCTGAACAGGTAGTTAAAGACGTGGTGATAAAAAAAAAGAGTAACAGTAGTTTGACTGAATCCCCGATGATGGGAAGATCAAGTTTCGAATCCCGATAGGGTGCTTTTCTCTAAATAGTTTTCCACTCTTCCGCCACACAAATGTGGGTGAATTTATTCTAAAATCAGTCATATTCATACCTATCCCACTAGCGTAATTAATGTGTGCGTAGAACTCGAACAGATAGTAAGACGTGGTGTAAAAACAAATAAAAACATGTGAAGCAGCCTCCAAATATGTATCATGGGTATTTAACGAGCACTTTATAAACCAAATGCACATAACTTACAAACTAAGCTATGAATAGAAAATACAAAAACACTTAATATTCCTAAAAATAACTCAACAATAATAAATGTTTGTCCATGCAGGGAATCGAAACCAGTACCTTTAATTCTGAAGGCAGACGTCCTACCGACTGAGATAAGGTGTTTTTCCTTCAAACATCTGAAAATATCTTGACCACCAACTGTCAAATATTGTAATGTTATATTAATTATATACATGTGTGTGTAAGAAAGCAATAGAATTCGCCTGGAGAGAGGTGATAAGAAACCTTTGGAGGCCCCACTGTGTAAAACTACCCACGATGCACCAGGGCCGCCAACACTAACAATTTAGAAGCCTTTTAATCCACACACTCCTTTCCCCTCACTCGTGTAAGAAATGTACAATGGCAGAATTAAAAAAAAAAAATGGTAGAAAAGATCTGAAATACATTTAATATTACAGTTGTATTATGTATGATACAATTAATTGATTAACTTACTTATCTAAGAGTCCCGGGTTTGATTCATGTCATGGCCGATAAATGTATCATTGGTGGAAATTTAGGTTTCCCGTTTCACAGTGATGAATTAACGATTGGGGGCTGGATGTTGTGTCTGTTCTAGATTTAAGTTAGTTTATAAGTCGTGTTTTAATATAATCAATCGGTTCAAAAAGTCCATGTTAAATATCTTAAATAAATTAAATGAAAAATGACTAAGTTAACATTAAATTGTCTTTTCGATTTTTTTTAATTACCTAGAATAGTTTTTAATAAGGAATCTGTACCAAGATATTTATTAGTAGCTCAAGACAACTATATTCAAACAAAAGTCCTTAAGGACGGGGCTCCCCCCTTTAGCTCAGGGCCCGGTACATCTGTCCCTCAAATCCTCCCCCCTGTCTCCGATTCTGTGGTGCACCCAGCTAAGATTAAAACCAAGCCAAATACCGACCTCACGGGTCAGTCGAGAATACTTCACCAAACTTGCGGGTGCGCGCGCTTTGGTTCCAGTCCTGGTTATCAGTGGGGAAAACCCACAATCTAATCTAACTGTGAATTCACACATTCGCCGAAAAACTAGCGGAGAACAGAAACGTGGTCACGTGACGAACACTAAGCCATTCGCAAGATTTCCGTCTCATCGGCGTGAACTAATTTAACTAATTTAATATTTTCTATGAATTAATAGTTTGTCTGATTATCTCACACTGGATTTGCACCTTAACTTATTGTGGATCTACCCCTTTCCTTTAATCCTGATGATGGCGCCGATGTAGCGCCGAAACATGTCGAGAACCTTGGCTGGAATGTGCCAGCATTTAAGGAACAAGGGAATTAAAGAACAGATAAGAATATAATTCAATTTATTTCAATCTATATTCAACCTAGTTTATTACTTCAATTTTCAATATTTCTAATTTATAAATTTCTGTTATATAACCTATATATAATCTGTTTTTTGCCTTAACTTCACACTTGACTTAAACTTATAAGGTTATATTATATTATTTTAATGTGTTTATATATATATATATAGTAATTATATTAATTTAATGTGTTCTTAACTATTTCATGTTATGATGGAAATATAGTGAAGTTCCCTAATTAGCAATCCATAAGATTTCTACTCAATCCATGGTTTTTATATCTTTTATACCAGTTGATCTTTGGACTTTATATTAAACTACAAATTTCAAAATCTGTTCCATCATTGAATTCTATTATTATATTTGTGAACTGTTCCGTTAAAGTTCAACTCATCTCTACTTCGTCCGCTCTGTCTGAGATATTCGGCACAGGATAACCAATCACATCTCAGAACCAACCATCTCAAATCAGTGCGCATGCGCTGTAGAACTAACATCAAGCAGACAGCTTCATTGACCTTTGAGATTTGAAATGACGTGTTAATGTAAAGCGTGTGTATCGATGTAATGGATTGTGTCACGATCCAGAATTCTAATTTGAAAACAGTCATCAGGAGATTTATCTAAAATATATTATGTCTAGCTACTAGAAAATAAAATATGTTGATAATCAGTTGTTTTAAGTTAGCGTTGCAATGCATTATGGGTCAAAATACAGCGTGTGAATTGCTGCGCTACTCAAGCAGCTTCTGCTTTCTATTTTCGGCGGACATGTGAACCAAGATTAATTTATAGAATGAAGAAGGTGATTAATGACAGAACCGACTAGACATTTTCTCTCTCTCTCTCTCTACCGCGTCTTAGTAGACTCGTTTGGGCCATACGCATATACTAATTACTCTAAGGAAATAAGGATTAGGAAGGTAGAATTCAGGAGGAATTGTACCCGAATTTACGTGGCGGCAGGATGGGAAACCATTTAGAAGGAAATATTCTCTCAGCACACCCTGCTGGGACTAGAACCCCGATCTCTCCGTCACCGGAAAACCAGTTTAACACGAGAGTGACGCGTTTAGACCATGCGATCGCCGATGCGGGTCAGTAAAATTCACACCGCTAAACTTAAGAGGGTAATTTGATATATCATACTGTCAGGAGTAATACTACACCCGTATTTTGGTAGGAAGAAGAGTATATTGTAGTTACTAAAGTTACTAAACACAATCTTAACGTATCCATACATCAACTCATGTCATCTGCAGCTGTCACTTCTGACAGTTATTGTAAATACCTATGAAATAATATAAATAATGCGATAATATGTTAATCATTATTGGCCATAAACCTTTCTTATTTTAGATTTTCCAAACGGTTGTTTCAACCAAAATCAGGGTATAGTCTTACCGCGTGGCCAACCCTGCGGATGTGTAATATATAACTAGCGAGCGAACTAACGTAACACATGTACAGTTTCCTTTATGAGTTAAACTAGTATGTATTTTACTTTTTATGACGGTAGCCGAGGTTTTGTTTGTAATAAAACAAATATTTTAATTTCATACTACCCTTTCTTGCAAACAGGAAAGCTAACACATTAAACAAAGAAAAAAAGTACAAATACTGAAACTACTTATATAAAATGGATTTGGGGTGTGTGTTGAAGAGAGCAAGGAAGCATATTCTACAAATGTATATAAAGTAATTAATTAACAACCCCATGGTCGTAATAGAAACTTCTTGCTTGTCGTTATTATATTCTGTGATATATTTTGTGTATATGTGTAGTCAAAATGTTTATTATGATCATGTCAATTGAAATTCCGAGTTTTTTTTACGCTTGATACTTGCTGAATAAACACGTGATTTTTACTTAATCACCCGCTTAGCTTCCTCATCAATTCTTTGAAATTTCAAGTACAAAAAAAGAACTCTCTAAAACCAGCCAGCCAACATTTCCGTGGCTTCCAAGAAGAATTTAATTCTGTGATACCCACCTCGGTGGCATATTTGGCTAACGCGCTAGTCGTGTTGAGCTAGACTGCTGAGGATGGGGAGATCAAAGTTCTAATCTCGGCCTGGTGAACTGGATGGGCTTTTTCCCCTAAATGGTTTTCCACTCTCTCTCTCCACGCAAGTGTGGATTCACTTCCTCTAATTCAACCTTCCCAATTCCTAATACATTAGCGTAATTAGTACTTAAAGCGTATAAACTGAACGGGTAGTAAGATGCGGTGCTAAATAATAAATAATAATAATAATAATAAATGTTGTGACCGCGAGTGTTGATCGGGTCTGGAGTATATATCTAAAAAATAAAATTCTTGTTAAGAGCGGAATTAACAAACAGTGCTCCACGTCTTACTACTCGTCTGTGATATCGGTATATTAAGGACTACACAGATGGGCCAGGAAGGTAGAATATATAGGAAATGTACTCACATTTGCGTGGAGGAAAAGCGAGGATACACTAAGAACTATCTCAATGTGTCCGGCTGGGATTCGAGATATGATATTCACATTGCCGATAAACCAGATTAAGTAATCTTCAAAACTTCATTCTAATCCTCGGATAGGATATGTAGAGAAATTTTCTAACAGACTTTTACATAAAAATAGATTAACGGAAAAAGGACATACCTTATCCTTAAATTTTAAACAAAATCGGGGCTCAAAATTGAGGACAATACACAGGCAAGGAGGAACTGATGCCTTTTATTCCCGCGTGCTCAGTGGTCTGTAGAAATAAAATATTAAATTATTATGAAACAATAACAAATTTAAATTCCGTCTACTATAGTGCTGGCCAACAGTCACAAGACTTATAACAGGCCAGGATTGAAAAGTACATAAGTAACTGGCATGTAGGCATACATGTTTAAGAAAATAAAATAATAGCTAAGAAATGACGCATACAGCTAAATAGTCACTAAAAGATAATAATAATATTAAATTACATTAGTAAAGAGTAGTAGTTAAAATCAATAAGTATTGATATCACTTAAAAAAAAAAAATAATAATAATAATGCAATTTTAAATACTAGAGGTTGAGAAGATTAATGATAAGGGAGTTGAATAACTCTCTAAATTTTGCTCTTCTTTTGTAATTAAAGTAGAATTCAACAAATCCAGAATAATAATCTATCAATCTATAGTAATAATAGTAGGTGACCTGGCGGTCTAGGGGTAAGGTGTCAGACTTCTGTGCTGGCGATTGGGGTTCAATCCTAGGTCCCGGCATAGATTTATATGATTACCAAACCCTTCCTTCACCTCTGACAAGACATCTTGTGAGTGTGGGGAATGCCAGGCCTCCACCGTGGTTCGGATTCCACGTTAAACTGTAGGTCCTCCATTTCATCTCACAATCACTCTACCATTACACATTAGCGTAAGTGCGTATAACCCGAACGGGTAGTAAGACGCGGTGCTAATAATAATAATAATAATAATAATTAAATTTAATATAGTGCTGGCCAACAGTCATGAGACCTAAGGCATGCCAGCACTGAAAAGTACCTTACAAGCACGTTTAATAACAAAATAAAATCAACAATACTAGCTAAATAATTATACTTACTGTTGAACAATTACAAAAAAAAAGGAGATAATTATTAAAGATAGATGATAAAAATAATTAATAAATAACTCAAAAGTAGTAAAATAATAATAAAAATAATAACAATTATAAAAAAAACAAATTTGTGGTGAGCATTAAGTGTTAAAACCGTTGATGGTTTTATATCTGTGATTATTGAAATAATACTTAATTATTTACTCGCTCTGTCGCACTGGGATCTAGAAAGTTAATTACCGTAATAATTATGGAAATACTAACAAATTCTAATCACATCTTGTGCGGTTTGCTAGTGATGGGAAGGTCAAGGTTCGAATACCAGTCAGATACACTGAGGTGGTTCGTATTAATGTATCCTTGCATTTTTTTCTACACTAATTCAGGTACACTTGCCCTAAACTTTTAATTAATAATCTCTACTTTATCTGTTTACATATTCGGGATGTCCATATAAGAAATAAGTAAACAGTAAGTAGGAATAAAAGTAAAGAACATCGAGAAAATAGAATATGGTAAGTCATTTGACGGTTTGTTAAGCTGTGTGTGTATTTATTTTGTTATGTGTTTATAAAACTCTTAACAAATGACCATATAATATCAAAATAGCTCTTTTTGATGTTCTGATACTTTAGATTGCTTCAAATGAGTAAAATCTTCAATATAGTTCATATTTTCGATTTCCATGATTTTGGTCCGTTCAAAAAGTCTAGAAATAACAATTTTTTTGTAATTACCTCCTAAAATAAAATTTGAGCACCTAATAATTCCCCGTATATGGACGATGTTTTCGTAATTAATACAGTACTGAATTTAATGCAAATCAAATATCACCGTGTGAACACTTGACTATCATGCTGACTACTAGCGAAACAAGTAGCCAACATGAGGACCTGTGCTTAATTTGGTAGTAGCGCAGAACCTAATTTTCAGTCCTTTACAATATATACTGAACAAACGCGTGCGCGAAAGAGATAAGAAATTCTGAAAATTGAAAAATAACATCTGGACACGGGAATCGAACCCGGGACCTTTGGCTTAGTACGCCAACGCTCTTACCACCGAGCTATCCATGATTCGTACAGTTCAGGATAGACCAGTGCAATAAGCATTGGCGTACTAAGCCAAAGGTCCCGGGTTAGATTCCCGTGTCCAGGTGTTATTTTTCAATTTTCAGAATATGATATCTAAATGGAGTAATCCTCATAAAAAGTAAACATAATAGCTTTGGGATTTGATTCAAGAGATACGAGTTATGTTACATTAGCAAATTGAACAGTGATTTTTTTTCTTTTTCAAATAAAAGTAAAACAAATTATCTTTGTTTTGAAAACAAATTTATCGGAAGTGATTTTAAATAAACGTATTTCTTGGATAAATGTATTATTAAAATAATACACCTGTAATTTCATAATATACTTTTAGCTTTTAGTTTACATATGATATACGATATAAATTAAAAGCTAAATAATATAATATTTAGCACCACGTCTTACTACCCGTTCGGGTTATACGCTTTAAGTACTAACTACTCTTATGGATTAGGACTTGGGAAGGTTGAATTAGAGGAAGTGAACCCAAATTTGCGTGGAGGAAAAGTGGAAAACCATTTAGGGAAAACCACCCTCAGTTCACCCGACCGAGATTCTAACCTCGATCTCCCCGTTCTCAGCAGTCGAGCTCAACACGACAAGCGCGTTAGCCAACTATGCCACAGAAGTGGGTTAAAAGCTAAACGTATATTATGAAATAACAGGTATAATATATAAATGTACATTATATAATATGTAAATTAAAAGCTAAACGTATATAATGAAACAACAGGTATAATATATAAATGTACAGTATATAATATGTAAATTATAAGCTAAACGTATATATAGAATTACAGTTATATTGTTTGATTAATAAATATATTTAAGAAATACACTCAATTAAAACCGCTTCCATACAACTCGTTTTCAAACAAAGTTATTCAGTTTTATCTTCTTTTTTTTTAAAGAAAGAAATCACTGTTCGATTTGTTAATGCAACACAACTTGTATTTCTTACACACATGCGTGGATACAGTAGATATTAAAGAGCACTAATAGGCCCTACACAAACCATTTTATGAAATTAATTATATTTTTGTTGGTGGCCTTAATTAATCTAAAAATTCAGTATGAATACAAATGACTGTGTAAATGCTCGTGTTTTTTTTGTAGTGCTACTTCGCTGGATACTTCGTAATAGTTGCCATCATTATTTGAATATAAGTTTTTATACTGAATTAAGTACTTGAACAACAGCCGTCTATATGGGGCTTAGCTTTGAAGTGGCCGCGAGAAAAAGCAGTGTTTTCTTAGTTATTATAGCAAAACTTTTTTTGGACATAATAAATCAAATATTGCTCCGGTAAAAACCTAGAGTTTAATTTTCTTCACATTGTGACATTAACAGTTATTGAATATCTGTCAAGGGTGTAGTGGAATTTATTGACATCTTTTCCTCTTCATTAAAATGTTTGAATCATCTAATGTCGCTATGCTCATGAGAGATATTCAACAACTGTTCAAATCAGCGTGGGCAGAAAACTAAACTATATGTTTCTACCGGAGAAATATTTGATTTATTTTAGACGAAAAATTGTTTTGCTATAAAAGCTGCAATAAACAATAATTACTTATTCAAGCGTCCCCTATATTCCACCTTAAAACACTGTAAACAGGACAAACCTACAGTAGCCCCATGGCTTCTTTGGTGCTGACTGACAGCTCACAGATGACAGATAAAAGTTTTGAAAATTTACAAGACCTAATTATGTATCCCTACACCGAACCATATGATTTGCAAAAACATGTGTTTAGCATCTGTCACGTCTAACGGTCAAAATTTAGATATATACCTAAATGTTGACTGTCAGAAGTCAGCTGTGAGTTGTCAGTCAACACCAAAGAAGCCGCTACTGTATAATGATTGCTATAGATGTTCCTAGACCGGCCAAATGATGGAGTTTCCATTGAAAAGATCACAAAGCAAAGCCTCCTGGATTCTATTAGATGCTACTAGGTCTGTTTATTGCTACCGCCAGAAACTTTCGCCGTCCAAATAATCGCAGAGCCTGCGAACGTGATCAAAACATCTAGGAAGCACTGGAATTAAATTGTATTCATTATCTTTTGTACTGTATTTTTAAATCAAGCATGGAAGTGTAAAAATTCACGATAAACCCTGATTTTTACAGGAAGTCCACTTTCGACCATCAATATTGATTGATAGTCACTAAAATTTGACATTGTAATAAATATATTTTATTTGCTCTATTAATTAAAATAGTCCAGCTAATAAAGTTATCAAAACTTTAAAATAAGACTCCCTTATGGATTACGGTAAAATTTATATTTACATTACTAATTAAATGGTCTAAGTATATTGTAATTTTATCCCCCGCCCATTGTGGTAACAGGAGTCTCCAATTTTCAAATGCGAGGCTTCCTATGAGAATCAGACTGTAATTTTAAAAAATAACTTTTAGTTTGATTCTGGTGGAAAGGTTCTTTTAGAAAATATATACATGAATTTTGTGGGCAAAATAGATATAATTTTATAGGCATTGAGATAATTTTATTAAAAGTGACAGTTGACATGACCTGGCGTATAAATATTTGAACATTGTTTGAGTAGCTTTTACACAGTCAAAAAAAGTCAACGTGGAGCAAAAAAAAAAGTGCTGTGTGTCACGATAAAAAATTAATGGGTACGGGAAAAGCAAAGATTTACAAAAACAACATTTAATATTTTACAATGCTTGCATTTTCAACTATTTCTAAATTATTATATATACACATTTTAACAGTTAGATAGTATTATTTCTTCTAGTAATGTCATACAATTTCTCAACTTAATATAGGTTACAACACGGTTAAGTAAAACCCACCAGTGGCCTCTTGGTTTAAGGCGTCAGACTCGAGATTCGAATCTCAACCGTGTACACTGAAGTTTTTTTTTACTTTCTCTCAACACCTCGGAGAGAAAGTATTGTGATCGTCAAAAAAATTGGACCTCGAGATTTTGATAAATGTTGACTTTTCATGACCCCCTGAAACCGAAAAGGTGGTTTTTCTGTAACAATGTTCATAGTTCCTAATGCCATGGAGTACGTAACATTGTGTATTATTTCATTTTTAATCTTTGGTGTAATGTTTCTACAATAATGTATAGAGTATAGACCTATTATTTCGTTTCAAAAATCTTATGAATTTTTAGTAAATGTATATTTTAAGATAAAATCGAATGAAATTCTGTGAGGTCCACCATACCATTTATTTTATACCAGAGTAGCTCCCCACTTTCCCTCTATACAAATTAGGATGAAATTCCTCTAAACTCTACCTTATTTATTTATAACCCATTAGCAAAATTAAATGTGGATATCCCGGACAGATAATAAGACACGTTACGAAAAAAAAAATGCTTTTAACACATTTATTACTGTATGTGTTGTAAGGAAACTAAAATAACCTGACATTTTGAATAATAAAGCTATTAAATAAAATAAAGTTCTGACATAAAACGACGAATCATAAAGCGCGTTATTCAGGTAGACCAAATGAACGCAAGCACCTTTGAGACGAGAAGGCTCATTTTACAGAGCATTCGTGTCCCCAACTACCCCCTGTTATTATCATCAACCCCTATTGTTTCCCCTCCTGAAATGTCCTCCCCTCACCCCTTGTGATAAATTTGATAGCCAATTGGGACCAGAGGGTGCAAGTGCTGTTATTATAACCTCACTTTTTCTCCCCTCCCTCAGTCGTGTTTCTCTCTATCTGTCTCTCTTTTACCCCCTTCCCCACCCACCCTTGCTACACTTTATGGAATGCTTCGAACTATTGAGTAATCAATTTGGTATAATTGAGAACTACAACCAATAAAGTTTAATTAGCAACAACATTTTCAATTATTTTCTTTTTTTTTCCTCCTCCCGCGTTCCGAAGTGGAAGGCGGGAAAAATTTCTCTCAAGAGTTAATTTATTGCCGAAAAAAAAGGGAAGGTAGGGTCAAAATAACTACTACTATACAACGTGTATCTAAAACATTGCATCAAACTATGGCAGGATATTCCTTGGGTGAAAATAGAATAATTCACATCAACAACCTAGGGTCCATCTTAAATATTAAGGGCGGTATTCACCCCTAAAGATAGAGCAAAAAGGAGTGTTGTGTGAAATATTATGAGAACTGCTTAGGTTATTACAACGAATTTTTGTATACTACTTATTGAAACCTTGATAATTAATAAACTAAATGTGCTGTTACCGTTACCCACCCCCATAATGTTAAAAAGGAATTAATAAACTAAATGTGCTGTTACAGTTACCCACCCCCATCATGTAAAAAAAGGGGGGGTTGTAACATATTTTGCAGCAATAAAATATGACGGAGTTAGTATCACTAATTTTGACTTAAGATTACAAAACATGAAGTAGAAATTAACAAATAAGTTGTCTTGGAGAAAGTGTCTAGCTTTTTTCGTTTCCGAGATAATCATGCATGTTAGATTTCAAAGACAAGTGTTAATTCTTGCCAGGTAGGGAGCCTGTATGGCTGTTGCGTGGCCACTACCCTCTCCTTACCTTAATACGTTAGACTTCTTTCTGTGGGGCTGTTTCAAACTTTGGTGTACGAGACAGCCATTGAATCCGAGGAAGACCTGTTAGCCAGGATAGGTGCTGCATGTGATAAGGTTCAAGAAAAACCGCGTGTTTTCGAAAGAGTACGCCAGTTATTGATACGCCACCTCAATTATTGCAATGACGTTAGGGGCCGCCATTTTGAACACTTGCTATGAATCTGAATTTGAAGCTAAGAACTAAAACATACAAGAACTACAATTATTATTTCTTAATTTAGCTTTCAATACTCCAGTGAGTGTAATGATTAAAATCCCACCCAAGTGTGAACTGTGTAAGAATAACTTACTAATGTGATAAATAGAAACACATCGGAGCTTATAAAGAAGGAAAAGTATCAGAGTTTCTCCATCATAACACACACACCAGCCTTGTTTACCAAATGTACGTGATACATAGACACACGTGCCGGTAAAAATGGTTAAACAACTGCAGTGCGAAGTAACACTGCGATTCTGGTTGCCTACCTGGCAGGCATTTACACTTATCTCTGAGCTCAAACTTGTGTGATTATGTAGAATATGGAGAAAGATAGAAAGTTTCTCCAAGACACCTTTTTTTGTTAATTTCTAATCCATGTTTTGTAATCTTAAGTCAAAATTAGTAATATTTATTCTGACATATTTTATTGCAGAAAAAAGTGTTACAACCCCCCCTTTATTACATGATGAGGGTGGGTAACGGTAACAGCACATTTAATTTATTAATTATCAAGGTTTCAATAAGCAGTATACCAAAATTCGTTGTAATAACCTAAGCAGTTCTCATAATATTTCACACAACACTCCTTTTTAGCTCTATCTTTAGGGGTGAATACCGCCCTTAATATTTAAGACGGACCCTAGGTTGCTGATGTGAATTATTCTATTTTCACCCAAGGAATAGCCTGCCAAAGTTTGATGCAATGTTTTAGATACACGTTTACTGCAGTGCGAAGTAACACTGCGATTCTGGTTGCCTACCTGGCAGGCATTTACACTTATCTCTGAGCTCAAACTTGTGTGATTATGTAGAATATGGAGAAAGATAGAAAGTTTCTCCAAGACACCTTTTTTTGTTAATTTCTAATCCATGTTTTGTAATCTTAAGTCAAAATTAGTAATATTTATTCTGACATATTTTATTGCAGAAAAAAGTGTTACAACCCCCCCTTTATTACATGATGAGGGTGGGTAACGGTAACAGCACATTTAATTTATTAATTATCAAGGTTTCAATAAGCAGTATACCAAAATTCGTTGTAATAACCTAAGCAGTTCTCATAATATTTCACACAACACTCCTTTTTAGCTCTATCTTTAGGGGTGAATACCGCCCTTAATATTTAAGACGGACCCTAGGTTGCTGATGTGAATTATTCTATTTTCACCCAAGGAATAGCCTGCCAAAGTTTGATGCAATGTTTTAGATACACGTTGTATATTCAATATTTGTGAGGATTGTAAAATAATTATTAATCGAATGTTGGTAAAGACACACGAGGAAGTATTGGATGAGAGTTATCTTAATTAGTAAACGTCAGTATTAAACTTTGTATACGTTAATGTGTGGCCATTATTAAGTTTTAACTTACAAAACTTTATAGCAAAACTTTATAGACACTATTCCAAAATGGTTTCGAATAACAAACTTACATAGCTATTACCTTATAAGTGGGATATAAATCATTTGTAGTAGTCTAGGGAAAAAACATTTCAGCTGTAGAAATTAAACGAATCTTATTAAACTGTCACGGGGTACGTGAATAAAATGGATAATTATTGTACCATGATATTAATTAATAACTAATCCATTAAGGCTCATTCAGATAAAAGGAAGTAGGAGCAGTTTAATATATCGCATTGATATCAAATGGAAGATGGCGCCGAAAATTAGATACATTACCAAACCGGCAAAGAAAATGGTTGTAAACATTAACACTAGAGGTTTGCGGGATTCCTGCGGGAAAAAATATATCTCGACCCGACTGTCGGGACAGAGATGTTTTAATCTCGAAAATTTTGGGAATTTTTCTGTCATTCCTGAATAATAGGAAACATTGGGTAACTCAACACATTTTTATATGTGCTATTATTTAGTTTAGTTTATATCTCACTTAGGTACTTCTTTAACAAATTAAATATTGCACAGTGTTTTAAGACAGTATTAGAAATAATTAATTATATACATTTTTTTCCTCCGTTCTCGTCCATTAAGTAAGGGATTATAAAATTATCGTTCCTTTTCTCGTCTCGAACGAAAAAACTCGATCTCGCACGCCCTTAATTAACACCGATGACTATATAGTCTAAGTCGCCCAGCTCCCACTAGTATGAATTGCCAGTGACGGGGAGGTTAAAGTTTAGGTAGGACCAATATCAAGAGGGTGATTTATTATTGTAATTTTTTCCGCTAATGTGGATGCACTTTCTCTAAACCACCCTCCCCAAACATACTCGTTAGATTAATCAGTTAATAACCTTGCTGTTATATTTGATTAATGCATCACGTTTTACTACCCCCACCTCATGATGTTCACGTATTAACACTAATAGACTGGGGGTGAAGGGTGTCGAACATTTGAAAATGGAGAATAACAGAGAGAGACGGAGTGAAACCATTTAGGTGGAAAAACAGCTTAGTTCATATGGCCATGATTCGAACCTCAACCTCCCAGTCACTGTATATGAGATAATTTATAGTGAGCCTGATGCCTTGACCCACATAGCCAACAGTGTGAGTAGCATACGTCAAAAATGAAATCATCTCAAACTACTAATCTAGGGGCGTTCAACCGTTTACGTTCACGTACCCCCAGATCTAATTTATCTTCAACTTTGTAGCCCCATAGTGGCTGGTTTATAATACAAGCTAAATATATTCTGAATCCAAAATGATTTACATCCAAAAGTATATTATATATTAAGCTTTGAGTGGGAAAAAGGAGTGTCATCATCATCATCATCATCATCATCATCATCATCATCTATTTCCATCCTGTGGCCAGGACAGTTTAGTAAAATGACTCCAACTTCCTACATCCTTTCCCCATTCTTTCTCCTTTAATTGCTTCCATTCTTCTCCTCTCACTTGGACAGTTTCTTTTATCTGCTCGTCCCATATCTTTCTTGGCCTCCCTTGCGGTCCTTTTCCTACATATATATTTCTTTTCCATTAATATTTTTAGCATCCTCTCCTTCTCCATCTTAATTACATGCCCATACCATCTCAGTCTTGTTCCTTTACTATCTCCTGTACTCGCTGACCCCCCACTCTTTCCCGGATAAATTAATTCTTTACCTTGTTTCTCCTCGTGACAGCTAACATGCTCCTCACATACTTCATTCTCATGGTCTACACTTTCCTAGTCTCTCTTACATCCCATCTACTTCTACCTTTCACCTCGACCACACTTCCAAGGTATTTTACGTTCTGTACTTTTCTCAGCTCTACTCTATACAACTTGATAGCTTTACTAGGACTTATTCTCTTCCTTGTCATTACCATCACTTCACATTTCACCACGATAAATTTTATTATACATTCTTTCACTTCCTCATTATATTTTTGTAGCTGTTCCTGTACTTCCTTTTCCTTCTGCCCCATACCATCAGGCGATCAGAAAACATCATAGCTTTCCTTCTTTCCTTCCTAAATTTTCCTACCACTTTATCCATGATCATTTCCGTTACCGTTACAAATAATAGTGGTGAGATGGCACTCCTCTGCTTCGCTCATTTTTTTTATTGGGAACGTCTATATCCTATCATTCTGTCTTAACACAACTCCTGTTACCCTTATACATGCTTTTTACTTTCATTACAAATCCTCTTTCCAATTCGGCCTCCTCCGTCACTTTCAAGACTATATTTCTATCCACGCTATCAAATGCCTTCTCCACATTCATAAATACCTTTACTAATTCTTTCCCAAATTCATACCTTGTTTCCATCAGCTGTATGAGGCAAATATCAAGTATATTGTAGACCGCTGTCCCCTAAATCCGTAATGCTCCACTCTCTAGATTCCTTTCATTTTATTTTACATGATCTTCTCATAAATATTTGTACAAGTGGCATATCAGCGTTATCCCCCTATAGTTAATACACCTCTTCCTGTCACCTTTATTGAAAATATATATTATAACTCCCGTTTTTCAGTCTTCCGACACCTTGTTCTCCTTCCAAATCACTCTCAACAACCTGTATAGCCATTCTATACCTACTTCACTCACTGCTCCTATCATTTCACAGTAAGTTCATCCACGCCTAGTGCTTTCCCTTGTTTCATCATCTTAAATGAGTCCTTCACCTCTTACCGTGTGGGACCTCTTTCTTCCTTTTCTAATATTTCTTCCTGCTCTTCTGTTTCTCTTTCATTCCTTTCCTCTTCCTGGATCAACATCTTATCAAAATATCTCATCCATAGTTCATTTTCTTTCACTCCTGTCTCCAACGTTTTTACTTCTTCGTCCATCATTCTAACTTCCTCTCTTTTATCTCTCCTCCTCCTCTTTATTCCCTGGATATATATAGCACCTTCTTACTTCCTTCCACGTCCCGTCCATTTTTGCATCCAATCCTTTCTGGATTCCCGTACTATTCTCTCAGCTCTTTTTTTTCTTTTCCCTATATTCTTCCTCTGTTTCCTCTTCTTAAAATTCCTTCTGAATTCTCTATCCTTCTCCTCCGATGTTTCCTTCCCTTTGTCGTCCCACCAAGGGATCTCCTTCAAGTTCCTCTTATCACTTGTCCTCCCACATACTTACTCTGCAGCTCCAAACAAAGGAGAACTAAGCTAGTTAAATTAATAACAGATTCATTACTGATTATAATATTGCCACTCAGATAATAATCGTATAAAGAAGAGAGAGGGCGAGAGAGATATAAAACTGGTGCTTTCAGATCGTATGGTCTTAAGTCCAGATCTCTTGTAGCTATCTCTAATATGGCCCTGTTTATTCATTGCTTATAATGAAATAATATATTATATATAATATATATATACTAGCCTATATATAATTTTACGTACCCTAAGTTGAATACCACTGAGATAATTTATGGTGAGCCTGATGCCTTGCCCCACATAGCCAACAGTGTGAGTAGCATACGTTAAAAAATGAAATCATCTCAAACTAATAAATGGTAATTTTACTTTCTCGCTATCTTACACTTAGGGTAGAGAAAGTATTGTGATCTTCAAAAAATATATAACTCAAGATTTTGATGAATTTCGACGTTTCATGATCCCCCGATTCCGAAAAAGAACTTTTCGAATTTCCGTTTGTCTGTTTGTCTGTCTGACTGTCTGTCTGTACATTGGAATAGAGCCTAAATTATTTTACCAATCGGGCTAAAACTTGGTATCTAGGGTTTTAATAGGTTTTCCCCAAGGGGTTTTTAGAATTGGATATCCAACCCTTAAAAAAGGGGGTAGTTTACTGAAGGGCAATAAGAGAAAAAATCAATTTTCTCAAAATTGGCTTTAACAATTTTGATTAAATTTAATTTCTAAGCATCGATTAATATTATAAACAAAATGGCTACTCTCATTTTTTTTTTTTGGCAAATTAGTTTAAGAGCTCCGGTCTGATGCATAAAATTCTCATTTTTACATATCCGAAATTATTTGAGATATGATATTACTTATCATTGCAAATATGTAGGTCTATTTATAATACAAATATATTTTTATAAAACCAATAGATTTCGAGATAAATGCAAATATCAATATTTTTAACTTTTCGAACAATTAAGGTAAATTGCGACGATAAAAAAAATCTAACCCGAGATATTGACGGATGTCGACGTTTTATGACCCCCGAACCCTAAAAAGTGGTTTTTGCAATTACGTCTGTCTGTGTGTATGTCCAAACCTAAAATCAAGATTAGTTTAATTAAGAGCGAAAAGAGAAAATAATCTCTTTTCTCAAAATTGGTTCTAACAATTTTTATTAGAATTAATATCCAGGCGTTGATTAAGATTATAAACAAAATGACTATTTCCATTTTCCTATGAAAATGACTTTTAGGGTACCTTACAGAAGCAGAAATTTCCGCATTCCGTAACTACAGTAGCCCCATGGCTGCTTTGGTGCTGACTGACAGCTCACATCTTATAGCTGACAGCTTTGAAAAGTTACCAGACCAAATTATGTATCTCTACGCCAAACCATATGATCTGCAATAACATGTGTTTAGCAGCTGTCACTTCTGACGGTCAAAATTTAGGTATATACCTAAATGTAGACTGTCAGAAGCCAGCTGTGAGCCGTCAGTCAGCACCAAAGAAGACATGGGGCTACTGTATTTAAGATACAAAATAGCTTATTATTGCAAAATTTTAGTACTATTAAAAATAATAAAATATATTTGAAATATATATTTATAAAACCAATAGTTTCTGAGATATTAGCAAATATATTAATACAATTTTGTAAGCTTTAGTTGTGGTAAGATATACTACTTAAGTTTTAACGCAATAATTCTCTAATTCCATAGAGTAACTAGATAAGTAAGTCTCTCAAAAAGTTGATGCTCTTTTTTCTTTAACCTCTTAGCAAAAATGTTTTTATTGTAATGATCTATCTATATCATTTTAGACTCAATAATCAATATTTACCTTTTTTTACTGGTGTAAATTTATAAATTAGGAATTTAATACAAATGCGATAATCATAAGATGTTCAACCCCTAATAAAATGTTGAAAATTTTAACCGGAAGTATACATTTTAACACGAAGTGTTGACCCTTGTGGATCCAATATATATTTTTTTAGGGTTCAATTATAATAGTGAGGAAATTAATTCTTTATAAAGAAAATCATAAAATTTAAATTTGGGAGTCAAAAAATATTACGAGTTTTGATTAAATATCTCCATTTTTAAACAATAAAGCGAGAAAGTCTGTGCGTAGTTCCGTACCATTTATTTAATTTGTTTTTGTCTTAACGGCCACTGTGTTCTAGAGGTCAGAGTTGTTAGCTACAGATACACAGGTCCCAGGTTAGATCCCCAGTCCTTTAAAATATTTCTGTGAACAAGTGGATCTAAAACAGGGTCAACTCGTGAGGATACTTGAATGAAAAAGTAGCATATTTGGTCTAGAAAACTGATATTAATGGCTAGGGGGTTCGTTGTGCTTACCACATGACACACTATATCCCCAAATTTTGGCACTATTTTCACCAACAGACATTGGCCGCTTGGTTGGTATGGATTGATTGCGGGACGATGACATGGAGGTGTTTTTTATGTCTTATGAATGGTAAAACCCTCCAAGCCTAGTCTCGTAGTGACTTCCCTTATATTAAGTTCAGACCTAGTTCCCATCGTGTTCGTTCTAAAGCAATCCCACGGTATTGTAATCTCCTCGCCGAAGAAGGTCGGTTTTGTTCGGTGGTTCCCCGCGTGTCGTCGTCAAGATATGATAGTTGGCTCCGACTTCTGCTGGGAATGCCAGGTTTAGATTTAGTGCGTCGGCTGTTGGAAACTCCTTGAGCATCTATAGTCCTTTCAGGGAATGTTATCAGAAGGGACGCTTCAACTTAAACACGCCCTAAGTGCCTAAATATAGATGAGAAGAACCATGACGTAAGAAGGAGTAACCATTCCTAAGATAAATTTTTCGCAGCAATGAAATCATTTTCCTTTTTTTATATGTCTAGAAAAACAAATATTCATTAATTTTATGTATTGTTATGTGTGGGCTTAAAATGATCATCATTGAACTAAATCATAGATTCATTCAAAGTAAGTTGACTAAAAAAAGGGGGGGGGTAAATTAAATTTAAAATCATAATTTTACAAATTTCTTCAATTTTAAAAAAGAATTAGAACAAAGCATTTTTTATTGGGCTCACAAATTGTAAAATATTATATTCTTATTAATGAAAATATTTGATAAATTTAAAAAAAAAATTACTAATAATTTTATCTTGCCTGCACCAGTGAGGACATGGACAAAGTCATCAGTCTCGTTTAGTCTGGTTTACTGTTGACGGAAAGATATGGGATCGAATTCTGACCGACTGTATCGAGTTTTTTTTCTTTCGCACAATGATTTCCCGCTCTTCTTTTACGCAAATGCGAAAACATTTCCCCTCAAATCTACCACCTCCATCACTACCACGACAGTGTAGATACGCGTTAGCCTGGACGGTAAGTAAGACGCGGTGCACGCGAAAAAGAAATATTTCCTCCGGTGTTTATAATAACACATATCAATAGTTTTGGTTGATTTTAGACTGATTACTCGCTTTGCTCGTTGGGGGTGCCACCCCCAAACCCTCAGTGGGTTTTCTTTACAAGTGGATGTAAACTAAACTAACTACAGAGCCATTTTTTGATAGGTTAACGTTTAGCCACAAGAGACCCCCAAAGAAAGGTCCACACCGTCTTTAAAGTTGCTCCACAATTTTGAATTTTTTTGGGGGGTTGAAAATTATTGTTTGTAACTTTTTGGAAATTTCCCGTCGGTTATAGGTTAGAATCCAAAAGTTTGCCAAATTTAAAGTTTCTAGTTCATCTGAAAGTGGGTAAACTTTAATGTTAGTGAGTGAGTTAGCCATGTGGCTGTATAGTAGTATAATAAATAATAATAGCTGTACGTATTCACTTAGGGCCAGATCAAATGTGTCATATCAATTTAGTCGGCGTATTATATTATACGTACCGGATAACTTTATAGAGATATTCGTTAAAATTTCTTAAAATTTGTTTATCAGCATCAGTAGATGCATTCGCTAATGCAGGGATAGGCAAACTAAAGGCTGTGAGCCAAATACGGCCCGGCGATGTGTTTAATCTGGTTCGCGGGATAAATAATTTAAATGTGTAGCTTTGTGTTCCGTTATGTTGCCACCCTGATCCACAAAACTGCGGGAGGAAAATAGGTACTGAACAAGTGTTTTTAACCATGACACTTAGTAAGAGTGACTTACGGACTTACTGATCAGCATCTGTGGTCTCTCTCTTGAAAATCACCTCCTAACAGTTTCATTCATCTCACACCTCATCATGTAGTACATATTCTGAACTAACTTAAAAACATACCAAGCCACTGAGGTATTTAAGATTGTTTTTCTTCCTCGATGTATTTAAACTAGTTCATGTAAGTGTATTTATAATCTTTTAAAAATAATAATAATAATATTTAGCATCACATCTTAATACCCGTTCGGTTTGTACGCTTAAGTACTAATTACGCTAATGGGTTAGGGATTGGGAAGGTTGAATTTATAAGTGAACCCGCATTCGCGTGGTGGGAGAGTGGAAAATCATTTAGGGAAAACTACCCCCAGTTCACCCGAACCAGATTTGAACCTTGATCTCCCCGTCCTCGGCAGTATAGCTCAATACGAAACGAGCGCGTTAGCTAACTACGCCACCGAGATGGGTTTTTTAAATGAATTTGAAGGAAAAAATAATGAATTAAAGTTTGCCCATTCCTGGTCTAACGTGTCACGCTAGTGTCGCACTTCATTATAGGGATATAAAGGTTCGAATCGCAGTTGGGTGTACTTAGTGTGGTTTTTTCCTAAATGTGTTCCTCAACTACACGCAAATTTGGGTACATTTCTTCTGAAACTAAATCTTCCTGGTCTCTGTCCCGTATTTAATGTAAGCGAAGTGGATCACCTCTGTGGTTTAGTTGTCAGAGTTTCAGGCTACAGATACAAAGGTACCGGGTT
Organism: Timema douglasi; assembly: GCA_901482245.1. NCBI lineage: Eukaryota > Metazoa > Arthropoda > Insecta > Phasmatodea > Timematidae > Timema > Timema douglasi. The sequence continues at coordinate 653 of CABEEJ010007725.1, read as the reverse complement.
CAATCACCCAGCGCTTCCAGACCTCTGTGAAGGTCGCTAGTTCGATATAGCTCGATTGAGGGCTGACGGCGTGGAGTATAACCCAAGCAGGTATTTGGAGGCGGCCTGAGTTCAAGGAATGTAAAACTCAGAATATACAAGACAATAATTTTACCGGTTGTTCTCTGCGGGTGTGAAACGTTATCCCCTACCTCACACGACGAACACATTTTGAGCGTGTTCGATAAACAAAGTGCTTATTGGAAGATATCAGGTCCGAAAAAGAGATGAGGCTACTGGTGAGGGGGAAGAGGCTACATAATGATGAGGTACATACCCTGTAATCATCAAATGACATTGTTAGGATAATCAAGTCCCTCAGATTAGGGTTGGCAGGACATGCAACGAAATGGAAGATTCTAGAAGCTTTTTTAGAGTACTGACTGGCACACCCAATGGAAATAAACCAGTGGAAAGACCTAGACTCAGATGGGAGGATTATATTAGAATGGACCTGAATGAGATAGGGTGTAATGAGGTGGACTGGATGGAACCAGAGCAAGATTTGGATAGGTGGCCTAATTTTGTAAGTGCGGCAATGAACGTTTTGAGTTCTTAATGCCATAGAGTAAGTAAGGAAGTAATTAATATTTTCAGTCTTTGATTTTATTCTA
>CABEEJ010007724.1:0-28489 GCA_901482245.1 Timema douglasi | reverse complement strand
CCAGGCAGTAGGGAGGGGTTATAGCGGCCGGTGCGAGTGCGGAGGAAAGATACAAGGCTGCCTGAGCAAGAGGTACAACAAGGTCCTCCATTTCATCTCACAATCAGCCTACCATTACACATTAGAGTAAGTGCGTAGAACCCGGACGGGTAGTAAGACGCGGTGCTAATAATAATAATACCTCCATGAGAAACCGCGTGCATTTCCTCTCAAATATATCAGCCTCATCTCTACTGGGTTGGTGTGAATATACGAACATACGTGGAACGAAACAAAATATATATTTATTTAAACACCCTAGTAACAACATCAAAGGTAGGTCTAATGGGTTTTAGTATTTCAACTGTTGTTTTAAAGCGTATCACACAAACAAGCAGTAAGACGTGGTGCTAAAAAAAACACTACAAAAAACTGCTGTGTTGGTGCTGTTATTGATTCACCCTAAGCTGAGATCTGATGTAAACAAAGCCACGTGGAAGTCCAAGATCTGATTTGCTACTGAACGGACTTCAATGGTATCCTTTCACTAAACAGTCCCTCCTTTGTTTTGTATTAAACTTGTTTAAAAATAACTTTAGAAAATTATTATAACTAAAATGTTCTGTTCAATTGATTTAGAATGATACTTTAAGATTTGCAAGCGCTATTCAAATTCCAACAAGCTCCTGACTCAGCGTTGAAGGACCCCTTGGTACAGTCCTTATCACATGTTAACCTCAAGTCAGCAACAAACAGTCAGTCGACAGTTCATCTCCGCAGTGTTAATTGAAGGTTGTGAGTGTTGAGTGCTTCCTGTGTATTTATGGTGTTTGCTGAGTCTGGCCCGAGTTTTGTTGAACATAAGACAGTAACTTTAAAAGTGTTAAAAAAATACAAAAATTCGAAGTGACCTACTTTGCTATGATCATGACTATATATAGTTGCAAACGTTAAAAATATTGCACTAGTGTTCCACCAATAATGTAGTTCTTTTGCGTAGTGATATGCGAATATTTGCTTACTTCCGGTCTAAGGTTAGAATGAACCAATAATAGGCTTGAACTCCTCTGTGGTTTAAGCGGTCAGAGTTCCTGACTACAGATCGAGAGGCCCAAGATATTCTCAGCGCTTCAAAATTTATCTGTGAATCAGTGGTTTTGGGACGAAGTCAACTCAGTCTCGTGAGGACAATTAAGGAGCTACTTGAATGATAAAAGTAGTGGTTATGTTCTAGAAAACTGAAATTAATGGCTGGAGAGCTCGTTGCACTGATCACATGACACCCTCTATACGCGGAAGGTGGCATTATAATTGAAAATAGAGGGTCGTCAACTGCTCAGTTACTGACTGACATGAAGGATTATTATTATTATTATTATTATTATTATTAGCACTGTGTCTTACTACCCGTTCTTATTATACACACTTACGCTAATGTGTAATGGTAGGGTGATTGTGAGATGAAATGGAGGACCTACAGTTTAACGTGGTATCTGAACCACGGTGGAGGGCTGGCATTCCACACATTCACAAGTTGTGATTAATACACGACTTGTCAGAGGTGAAGGAAGTGTTTGGCAATCAGATATATCTGTATCGGGACCGAGGAATGAACCTCGGACCACAGCCCAGATGTCTGACACCTTACCCCTAGACTGTCAGGTTACATAATGATTGTGCTAGGCTTGGCGCTGGTCCATTTTACGTAAAATAACTTATTTTAATGTTTGTATATAAAATTACAAAAAAGGTTGCACTGAGGTACATTTTTCAACACTATTCATGGAGATATACCCCTATTATTTTCCAAATGTGTCACCAGCTAACACCATATCCAAACAAAGCCTTTTCTATAGAATTTAAAACAATAGAATCTAGGGTACAAAATTTGTAGTTATAATGTAAAATACAAGAATAGTGAAGCATGTTATTAATGTTATAATAAACAATCAAAACAGAAAACATGGTTATTTGTTGTTTAGCTTGGCATGAAATAACATTTACAACGTCTGCTATTCAGATTTTTTTTACTATGTTAGCTAGCACATATTTATTTATCAAAATAAATACCAGATTTTAGTCTAGTATCTTAAACCTTTTAATGTTATTTTACCAAAGTTATGATGATCGTCGCATTGTTTGTGGGGATTTAGGCGAAAAAATATTTCAAGATGATTATTTAAACAGTTTGTATTACTACTTGCTCAGATTATTTGAATGTGTGCTAATTATATTAATAGGTCAGTGATGAGAAAGGATGAATTCGGTGGAAGTTCACCCATATTTTCGTGGAAGGATAGTAGAAAACTATTTAGTAAAATTACCCTCAGTACATCTGACTAGGATTCAAACAACTTTCTCTCCGTCATTGTCAGTCCAGTCTATTTCTAAAGTGACGCCTTATATCACTCCACTCTAAGGAAGGTGGCAAATATAAACGTTTGGTCGTTAAGTAGCGGTAGATTAATCAAGATAATATCGGGGTTTTTATGTTTAGCCCCTTCCCACTGCATTTTCAAATATTATTAATTAAAATATATTAGGAAATAATAGAACCTTTGTATTAATTAGATGTTGGGAGATTTGGTGAACATGAATCTAGTTTCAAATTTCCTTTCACACTAAATGGTTGATTTTCAAGTAGTTTGAGAGAGATTTCAAGCTATTACAACCTTCCTTTAATCCAGTTCAGTTCACAAATTCTTATTTTATAACTGATTTAATTATCTGATGGTGACCTGGTGGTCTAGGGGTAAGGTGTCAGACTTCTATGCTGGCGGCCGGGGTTCGATCCCCGGTCCCGGCAAAGATTTATCTGATTACCAAACCCTTCCTTCACCTCTGACAAGACATCTTGTGAATGTGAGGAATGCCAGGCCTTCACCGTGGTTCGGATTCCACGTTAAACTGTAGGTCCTTCATTTCATCCCACAATCACCCTACCATTACACATTAGTGTAAGTGAGTACAACCCGAACGGGTAGTAAGACGCGGTGCTAATAATAATAATAATTATTATTATAATTATCTGATGCGGCTCTTTTAGGTGCATAACTCATTATTTAAATTTTCATCCACAGTGAAAATAGTGGTTACCTTAATTGTATCAACTTTGAACTCATACATTTCCTAGCCTTCAATTGTTAAATTCCATTTATTCAGACACCATTCGGTTATATGGGAAGGTATATTTACATACATGCCAAATAATTTTAATTTTAATCTAAACAAGAAGTTTTTATTGGGGAAAATTTTAAGCCCCCCCCCCCTCCCACCATTTCTTGGAAGCAGTTTTGAAATTTAAAGTTTTCAGTATCTTTTGATTTTTGATAATTTCAAGTGGCTTTCAAGTATTTAAATATTCTACCACAATAGGAAACCATTTAATAATGATTTTTGAAATTCTTAACCTTCCTTCAATGCAAATCTTATTACTAATATTTTAAAAGACTTTGATACTTGTCAAGTTATCTAATAAATTTAGAAATTTCTATTGTCTACCATAGCAAAATTATCATTTTATTATAATATTAAAAATTCCTCATTTCCCTGTTCACTATCCTCTTATTTTGTAATTTCAAATTTTAAAAATGTTGGGCGTTTGGTAAGATCCCTTTATCAACTTGCCAAAATTAAAATTTTTCCTCACCGATAATCGGTTGATAATTTTTGTTTAAGAAATTTCCAGCTCTGACCATTTACTGTACTTCCACCTGGAAATTTAAAATATTTATTCTATTGAGGTAATTGGATTTGATCTCTTATATTTAGTGAAATATTTCAATTTTCCATATAATATTTTCTGTTTCAGAAGTTTTTTTATTTTTGTAAATTTTTAGGGAAGTCCCTTCCCATATAATGATATTTCACTTAGAAAATTAATAATGTTCAAACCTTCATTTTGAGCGCTTCGTACACTGCTTGAAACATTAAAATTTTTCACCACACTTATAAGTAGTTTATTATTTTAGATTAAGCAATTTTGAAACTCTTCTTATTTCACCAGCTTCCACTTTCAAAGATACAATATTCAACAATAATTTTATAATTTGGAGTCCACCTTTTACATTACTGAAAAATTTAATATTTTACCTCCCCTTAAAGTATTTTTATTTATCTGTCAATTTTAAATTGTATACCACCAAAAGACGATGTGGTTTGTGATAGTTTTAAAATGTTGATACCCTCCTCCCCAACGCCTCAGTCATTTATAAAATTTCCACTTAAAAATTTATATTTTTATTTGGTTATCTGAAGGGATTTTTTTACCTGCTTGTCAAATTTAAATTTTCTACCAAAACTTAAAGTGGTTATGTGTAGACCTCTCCACACACCTCCTCTTACCATAATTACCGTGGTTCCATTTAAAACTTTGATTCTTATGGTAATTTTAAGTGGTTCCTTTTAACCTTCCTTCCAAATATTAGTCTTATACCACCCTTGTAAGATGTTGATTGTATTAGCTTAGAACATTTTGAAAAACTTTCTTCCCCTCTCCTTGCACTCCAAATTTTCATTATCTACCATCACTAGTAGGGTTTTTCTATATTTAAATTCCTCAGGACCACTAAATTTCAGGAATCCCATTTTAAAACTTCCCATATAAATTTCATTTAAATATTGGGAGTAATCCTACTATATTCTTTGAAAATTTTACTTTTATATTTCACCTAAAAATCTATTTTCTGTTAATATCCCTTCCTTTCCCGGAGACACATTTTAAAATGTGAAAGAATCAGCTTTTTTGGGGGGGGCTATTTGGGGTAGTCCTATAATCTTCCTGTCGAATTTAAGTATCGTTCCATACAACCTTTATAAGTGTTTTTTCTATTAGTTTTTAAAGTCTGGACCCCGCCCCCCCCCCCACCCCCTTCCTTCCACATTTAAACAATGCCATCTTTGAACTCTAAAATTTTTAAGACCTGTTTGATTATTTGTATTTTTACCTCTACCTACCCACCAAATTTCAATTATCCATCTTCCCTGATGGGCTTTAATATATTTAAACACCCCAAGACTCCCAAATTATTAGTGCCCCATTTTGAAATTTCCCATTTTTATACTTTTCTAATTATATAGAACAAGCCCTTTACAATCCTGTGTGGGGTTGAAATTTTCTAGCTTATCTGGAAGTGTCCTAATATTTTTCTGGATACATCCACCCACACACCACATACTGGCATTCTGCTTATATATATATATATATATATATATAATGTGATTTAGTATTAGTGATTATTACATCTTAGGACATAATCATACAGAAAATAAGCCTAAATAAATACTAATCTTAACTTTACCATTTTTATAATATTAGGCCTATTGGTGATTAGCTAATGATATTACAATATTTTATTTTCAATCAATTTGGTGTGTTTCAAGAATTTAAACGACTTTTAATTTTCTATTCAAGCCCTTAGTATCTTAATAGCCGGTAATTGAGATTTATATGAGAAAAATTACCCAAAGAAGAAATTTAAGAGCTCGTATATTCCACGAATAACACCTAACTCATATTTTATATAAGAAATACATTCCGAAACAGCCGTCACATCGTGGCTTAGTATTATATATTCCACTTTAAGAAATAGTGGACTTGAAGACAGTGAAACGTTTTAACATATTATTAAAAATACAATAGATTTAACAAAAAATATTAAAATTAAAATTATTTAAACTTGTATAAAGTTTATTTATGCCAAAAGAAGAATGCTGAAAACCATAATTAGATTCGTTTTCTGGTTCTAGTGTAATCTTGTATCCAATATCCTAGTTAAACAGGAGTCAAATGGGTTCTTAAACTAGAGATTAACCCTATATGTCACCCTCTTACCTAAGGCAGCAACAAATATGTAATATAATTAGGTAGTCTCTCAATATTTATTTTATTATTATTATTATTAGCACCACGTCTTACTACCCGTTCGGGTTACATGCCCTTGGTGACCTGGTGGTCTAGGGGTAAGGTGTCGGACTTCTGTGCTGGGGTTCGGGGTTCAATCCTCGGTCCCGGTACAAATTTATCTGATTACCAAACCCTTCCTTCACCTCTGACAAGACATCTTGTGAATGTGTGGAATGCCAGGCCACCACCGTGGTTCGGATTCCACGTTAAACTGTAGGTCCTCCATTTCATCTCACAATCACCCTACCATTACACATTAGAGTAAGTGCGTATAACCCGAACGGGTAGTAAGACGCGGTGCTAATAATAATAATAATAATAAAACATGCACTTACACTAATATGTAATGGTAGGGTGATTGTGAGATGAAATGGAGGACCTACAGTTTAACGTGGGATCCGAACCACTGTGGAGGCTTGGCATTCCACACATTCACAAGGTGTGATGTTTTTTTTAAATACTCCTTGCTATCAATCAATTTCAACCGTATACTAACACTAACGTGCTAAGGTTTATAAAGGTAGAGTTTGGAGTAAAAGTACCTATATTTTCATGGAAGGAATGAAGAAAACCACTTCGGAAAAATAAACCTCCAATCCCAAGGACTCTACATGCCCTTCCTATCGCCCGCGATCAAAACTATATGAGCTTGATGTTCACTTCGGGCGACAACCTTGAATCAAAGCGAAATAGAACAAACACATTTTCATATTTATTCAAGCGTATTTTACAGTAGTTCCTACCCGTCAACACAAGGGAGATTCTGTCTCAAAAATAAGACTCGATTGAAATTAGATTTTTCTGTCAATATTTTCTGTTTTGTGGTTGTGTCGTAACTTTACCCAACATATATTATGTACTCGTAACGTTATCATCACCATATGTGATGTTTTCGTACCACGCAAAAATATAATGAAAAGTTTGAAAATTAATCTGACCTTTCATTAAGTTGTTTGTGTAATACAGGGAATACTCATCTCTTTCAAGAATATAATAATGAGTGAGAAATATTCTATTTTACTATTTTATTCTCTATTTCAAAACACTATGTTAAATATAAATGAATTTTAAAACCACATTATTTATCTAGATGAAAACATGATAAGAAACGCCATTTTATATAGGTTTATTTATATTTAATAGAAGAATAAACAAACACTATACGGGCAATGCTGGTTAATGGAAAAACAATGAATAAACCAAGATTAGTATGTACATTTTACTATGGCATAATGAAAATGAAAGTGCATTAACATACTTACAAAAGTACGCCACCTGCCCCTATCTTAAGCTAATTCTATACAGTCCACCTCATTACACCATATCCGTATCTTTAGATAGCTATATCCAGTCCCTCCTCATTACAGCTAACCCTATCTAGAGCTAGTTCTACCTAGTCCACCTCATTATTCCGGCTCCCTATTTTGAGATAGTTATATCCAGTCCACCTCATTACAACCTATCTTTACCCTTAGACATCTCTATCCAGTCCACCTCATTACAACCTATCCCGATCTTGACTCTTGAGCTAGATCCATCCAGTCTCCCTCATTGCACCCTACCCCTATCTTGACCTAGTTGTACTCAGTCCACCTCATTACATTCTATGTCTATTTTTAGCTATTTGTATCAATTCAATATTATTATTATTATTATGATTAGCACCGCGTCTTACTACCCGTTCGGGTTATACGCACTTACGCTAATGTGTAATGGTAGGGTGATTGTGAGATGAAATGGAGGACCTACAGTTTAACGTGGAATCCAAACCACGGTGTAGGCCTGGCATTCCCCACATTCACAAGATGTCTTGTCAGAGGTGAAGGAAGGATTCGGTAAACAGATAAATCTGTGCCGGGACTGAGGATCAAACCCCGACCACCAGAACAGAAGTCTGACACCTTACCCCTAGACCACCAGGTCATAGAGCTAGTTATATTCAGTCTACCTCATTACAGCTTAAATACGGGGGCCTTAAGCTCTTTATATAAGGAGGACCAGGTGGTCAAGTTTTTCTAATCCATGTATTCATTTAACTATTCTGAGTGTTTATGGCACAGTAATGTTTCGTAACGCCCTAAACGGCATGTTCGCATGTTCCATATTTGTATGGCTACAAGCAGTTTGTCTTTACCGTTACCTAGTTAGGTCAGTGTCACACTACATTCTTTTTGGGACCTTTTCTGTGCTACTATTTTAGTGCGCAAAGTTCGGAACACGGCTAGTTTCATATAGTGGCCCGCACGGATAGTAATTCCTGTCACCTCTTGTTGGCGCCTCGTTTGGCTATTTATTTAATGTTAGAGTGTACTAGCTTTGTTGTATACCCCAGGGTATGGGTCATTGTTTACATGTACTATTAAATGCTCCGGTAGTACCCACCGGAAAAAGACCGGCCATAGTACTACATGGTGTTGACATTATTTAGAGTATTTATGGGACTCTTCTTTGATTTAACTCAAGCTAGCTTGCCTGACCCGTATTTAACCTAGTAGCTCTAAAACTATAGGATTTACAGTAGTGTTATTTATTAGTTACTCTTTCACTATGTTTTCTGTTTAGATCCTTCTGGCTGTAGTCTGGCTCAAGTTAAGACTACTTTTGTGCTATTTCCTCTTAACTCCCCTTTTAACCGTTACTGTGTTGTTTTAGACACTTATTCTCCCGACCTACGACAAGGTCCTATATTTCTGTAGTTGTTAGATCCTACCATATGTTCAATCTAAAGGTGCTGTTTTCCTTTTTGCTTTGAATTTATACTTGATACTCCGAACTGATATTTCTGACACTATATACTCTACCCGATATTTGACTTTAAATCTTGTTCTTCTACTGTTGTAACGATGTAACACAAAAGAAGAAACCAAGTTACTCCAAATAAGAAACAAACTGGATAATAGTCCGTATCAAGAGCTTGTACTCACCGCCCGCCTTGCCGAATGGGGCACTCCGGAGCTCATGCCTAACGACTCTTCACTGAGGTAAGTACAACGCGGACTGAAGCAAGGCAGGACTCAACACACTGCTAGTGATGGTTTCCACGCCCGCAATAAACAAAGACTGAATTTGACCGAAGTAGTTTCCAGTTCCGGCTGTAGAGTTTCCTAGCACTTTCAATAGTTCTCAGTGTCACCGTTTCCACCACCAGAGCGCTGCTCACTTCTTTTCTTTTGTTGGTTTTTCCCCACCCAACTTACCCCTCTCTGTGAATTTCCCCAAGTTGTATACTATAAAATGGCTTGTAACTTAGACCTTTAACTCATTGAACCACTGGCATTTATAAGGTGAGGGCGCCAACTTAAATCTTCTCTAGGGCATGAATTACAAAATTCAGTTTCGATGAAATTATAGGAGAGGGGGGGTTTGATTTGCTAAATTATCGTTTGGAATTAACTTTAAATGTATATGTTCTTTCTTTGGGGATTGAAAATATCTCGTTGAATTGCTACGGGTATATTTAATTGTAAATATGTAGGTTTTTTTTTACCGGCGCCCTCTTACCATTTTCTTGCTTTTAAATTAATTTACGTTTAGTCGTTTGCTGAGTTTGGGGCCTTTGGTGCACTTACTAAAGTACTATTTAATGACGTTTGGTCAACACATAGCTTTAATAGCTGTGATACTAAAATAAATATTTAATGACGTTTGGTCAACATATAGTTTTATATGTTACACTAAAAGTAATATTTAATGACGTTTGGTCAACATATAGTTTTTCGCCAGAATAACACAGCGGGTTACTATTGAAGTAGGTGCTTCAATGTCGTTGAACTTCCAACTTGATTTGAAAACTTAAGTTTTTTTAAAAAATATCACCCACGATTCATACCAATTGGTTTTCTTAGCATTGGAACTCTTAAATGATTTTTCAAATTGTAGCTATATTTATTAAAAACCGCTAAGTTTCACTATACTTTGTCACACATATATTTACTCTCCATCATAATATATCGTATATGATAGTAGTATATTAAAATTAATAATATTTTTCCCATGAAAGATTCTTTCTAACTTTGGTTTCCACAAAGGCAATGCATGTTGAAAGATATTAAAGAACGAAAAAGAAAATAACAACTGGTTTACAATTTCAGCTTCATTGAAGATATTTTTAATGAATATAAGTGTGAACTCAACCAAATGGTAGGACAAGTGCCTGGAGAATTTGAGTTTCCAAACAAATGATCACCTATACATGTTTATAGTCTTCTTATAGTGACTATTTAAGAGAGACGACATATGAACTGCCATTACTATTACCAACTTTGATAATAAACAAGCCTTATTGAACACAAAATAATAGGCCACAAATAAAATGGTATTAGATTGTGTTAGAAATCCAGAGGGGAAATTATTCTTTCAAAATTCGTATGGATGTTAGATAAATACTTTTATAATAAAGTTATTCTTGGCAAAGGTTAAGTTTGAGTAGTTGATTGACTTTGTATTCACTTCATTGGGTATAGCCAATCCTTTTCATAAGAGTGAAGAACAGTGAATATGACATTTAAATAACCCTTTTATTCTAATGTTTAAATTACTTTGCACAAATAATGGAACCACACATTCACAAAAAATATATGTCCATTTTAGAAAAAGTATTATTAGTTTTCCATACTAAAAATATTACTAAACTCGAAATTGTGGTCTTCTCACTGAACTCAAAAGAACATGTGCAGTCTATTTAAATTCTAAGATTAGGAAATAAATTTTACATGTATTAGGTTATCCTCTATTGAATTTATTCAACACAGTTTTTATTATTATTATTATTATTATTATTATTATTATTATCACCATATATTACTACTCAATAGGTTTTTACCTTTGTTACAAGGTTTTCTCCTAGAAGTTTGAAAACATCCACAATTATTGTTTCCACTCCAAATGTGTCTGGCACTAGTAAAGCAGAATAATAAAGACCAGTTAGTATGTTGCCCATATTTGCAATGATATTCGAGTCTATAGTGTATGATCAACTAATGGCATTTTGGAACCGAACTAATTTACTTGGTAAACATAGATCAGGTTTCCGAAAAAAGCATTCATGTTGGCACTATATTATGTCATCATTGAATGTAAAAATAACCTATAGTGTAACATGACAACTTATGCTGTATTCATATACTTATAACCATCATTTGAAATTATAGACAAGCTTATTCTTGTTAAAAAAAAATTAGAAAAATATGGATTTAAGGGAGATGTGTTGACTTGCCTATAGGCTTATCTGGAAGATAGCTCACAGGTCACAAAATATGTTGGCTGTATTTATTCAAAGGTTGCAAAGGAGGTTGGTGTGCCAAAGGAAAGTGTTTTGGGTCCACTTTTGTTTTTAATTTAGTTTAATGATCTCCTAACAGTTTTGGAGAGGTGTAGTATACATTTATTTTCAGAGGACACATTGATTTATGTACTTTATTATGATCAAAACCTTGTAATAGATATAATGTATTATGAGCTTAGAGCTATAAATGAGTGGCATATTGTTAACAGGTTAAAAAACAATACTTCTTAAACAAAGAGCATCGTGCTTGCAACATAAATATCTTAGAATAGGCTGTTTAGAATAGGTATTGAATTGATTGAATGTGTGTTATAATCTAAGTATTTTGGTATAGTTATTAATAGAAAGATAAATTTTCTTAGTTTAATAAATTACACATTGAAATGAAATTGCAAAGAAAACTTTTTTTTTGCAAGAGTTTGTGTGGAATTATCAGTCTGGACCAAATCAGTTATATACAATACTATTGTTTTGCTTAATTTTAATTATTCAGTCTTAATTATATATGAGTTCAACTACAAATATATCAAGACTTCAAAAACTGCTTAACAGGGCAATGTGGATTATTTTAAACTGTAATAAATATTTAATCATTGATGTAATGCTGAATCAAATAGGTTGGGTGGATATATAACCATGGCTACATTTAAAGCGATGTATTTGATATTCGAAATATATAAAAAATTAATGATAATTTAATTAAGGGATAAATTAAATAAATTCAGATAATCATATACATGATATCAGGCAAAGGAATAATTTATACTTTAATAATAAAAATAAAATATCCACAAAAAATTATATATTTGATAGCGGATTAATGGATTTTAATCTTCTGCTTCAAGATGTGAAGAGTTCTACTATACTATACATATTCAAGGCGAGACTAAATAATATATATTTAATAAATGAGTGAAGTCAATGTTTATTTTTTTTATGATCAGTATAAGATAATATAACTTTTGTAACGATGTTACACAAAAGAAGAAACTAAGTTACTCCAAAGAAGAAACAAACTGTACAATCGTCCGTATCATGAGCATGTACTCACCGCCCGCCTTGATGAATGGGGCACTCCGGAGCTCACACCTAACGACACTCTTCACCGAGGGAAGTACAACGAGGACTGAAGCGAGGCAGGACTCAACACCCCGCTCGTGATGGTTGCCACGCCCGCAATAAACCAAGACTGAATTTTACAGGATTAGTTTCTAGTTCCGGCTGTAGAGTTTCCTAGCACTTTCAATAGTTACCAGTGTCACCGTTTCCCCCACCAGAGCGCTGCTCACTTCCCTTCTTTTGTTTGTTCTTCTTCACCCAGCTTCCCCCTCTCTGTGAATTTCCACAAGTTGTGTGCTATAAAATGGCTTGTAAATTTAGACCTCTTACTCCTTGTACAACTGGCATTTATAAGGTGAGGGCGCCTACTCATATCTTCTCTAGGGCATGAACTTCAAAATTCAGTTTCGATGACATAATAGGTTTTTTTTTCTTTATTAAATTATCGTTTGGAATTAACTTTAAATGAATATGTTCTTTCTTTGGGGCTTTGAAAATATCTCATTGGATGGCTATGAGTATATTTAATTGTAAATATGTAGGTTTTTATTTACCGGCGCGCTCTAACCATTTTCTTGCTTTTAAATTAATTTAAGTTTAGTGGTTTGCTGAGTTTGGGGCCTCTGGTGCACTGACTAAAGTAATATTTAATGACGTATGGTCAACATATAGTTTTATATCTGTTACACTAAAAGTAATATCTAATGACGTTTGGTCAACATATTGTTTTATATCTGTTACACTAAAAGTAATATCTAATGACGTATGGTCAACATATAGCTTTAATATCTGTTACACTAAAAGTAATATCTAATGACGTATGGTCAACATATATATTTTATATCTTTTACACTAAAAGTAATATCTAATGACGTTTGCTCAGCATATTGTGATCATATCTGTTAAACTAAAGGTAATTTTCGATCGCGTTTATTGTTACGCCTGATAATCGTATAGGTTTTGTATTTGTTATTTTTAAATTAACATTGATTTAGCGTTATTGGCAGAGAAAATCATATTTAACTTGCCGAGCTGATAAGTTTGGATATTCTATATGAAACGTTAAATTGGTCTTATCAGTAATATGGTTCTTATAACAGTGTTGTACTGGCTATACTTCGGTATCAGCCTATGTAATCAAATAAATAAACAGTATGTTTTCTCTCGTGACTACTTGGATATTATTAATGGTACGCTTCCTGTAACCTTAAGGGTGTCACACTGTGGTTGACATATTTAATTGTTTTGTGTTGTGTTTTTCTGTTTATGTACGGTAACCATTGTATATTTATATATTTTTATGGATATGTACTACTGTGTATATATTGTTAGCTGGGTTAAGCTATTGAAATAAATATTATTATTAGTATCTATTATTTTATGGAATGAATGTTTAATGTCACATAATACCTCAAATTGAAGATTTATTTAAAGTTGTGAGAGATCTCAGAAGCCATTATGTGCCCATAGTGGGTGTCATCATATTGTTCTCAGGAAACCTCAGACCATTTATAAAGGTAATTCCAAGAGTCGCTATAATAATAATTGACGAATTCAACTCCTTTCATAAGATATCCTAAATATGCCCAGACTATGTGAAACTTTCCACGGTAGCCAACATGTGCATCCGCCTGTGTGAATATATTACTAGACTTATTGATCTATATGTCACTGAAAGATGGCATTGGAGATTTTACAGATCATGAAAGAAAGGTGTCCTTGAATTTCATATGAACTTGACTCTTGTTAAGGGCAGGTTTGCTGGTAGCGTCTTATGTAGAGAGCAGTTATGAACTTAAGGATTTATTTGGGTTTATGGTGACTAACGAACCAGCTGATGTTACTATTTTAGTCATAATTTAGATTTACAGTTGATTGTAGATTGGTGTATGCTACAAAACAGGGATAATCAAAACAAGGTACCTATAATTATGATGAATATAAACTTAATCTTCCGGTGTTATTTCGACCCAAATATAATTTTAATGTATTTTTCTAATTTGAAAAATATTTTATATATTATTTTATTGAATAAAACTGTATTTCGTAGTTCATCCGTGGTTGACATAACACAATATGTGGTCGTTCATGTTAAATACACTTTATGTGCGTTCACATAAATTTGGAGGGAAGATCGTCTAGCACTGTTTAAAATAACAACTAAAAGTAATTTTGAAATATGGGACTGACTTAACAATTTATTAAACATATTTTTCCTTTGAATTCGTCTGTTGCATTCTTTCTGTTCATTTTTTAGGCCTGTCATAGTTACTCAAGACATAATCAGGTGATGACAGGCTAGTAGCACGTTTGGTAATTTAAATATGTGAAGTATTGGTTTGACAAATTAATTCAACACAGAAGATATTTATTTGTACAGAGTTGATTCCACACACAGAGAGGAAGCCCACGCATAGGCTTTTAAGAAAATAAAATCTATTTATTTCTAATCTAGCACTAGTTTCAATGTTTTAGTTGAAAGTGAATATTTTAAATTTCTCTTTAACATTTATCTTATTAAATACTAAATCTTTACAAATTATATCTTGAGTTAAATTTTATGTTATATTTATTCTTGATTCCTCGCCATACATTATACCCTCGTTATGATAGTTATATTAATTATATATTTGAATTAAAAGAAAATATATTCAAACTTGTTCTAAAAGAAGATATTTGGAACATTGTTTGACTAAAATTAGGGTTTTCTTCTTGGCGTATGAAATTTATTTTCATCATCGCCAAAAATATTAAGAATTATCCATATTTTATGATAAAGTGATTTTAAAATATAGCCAAAGTAAGCTTGAAACCTAGTATTAAACCTGTATGTTTTGTTGAGTTATTTAAATATTTAGACTGGAAATAAGAATTTAATATTCAACAATTTTACTGTGTTAGACGAGTTAAGTATTGTTTTACCTGATAAAAACTGAAAAATTCATATTTTTTTATACATTTATCTTTATAATCCAATATAAGAAACTATGTAAACATTTTAAATAAACACATATTAAATTGATTATATATTTTAATATTCTCCAGACAATCCATATTTTACTTAAAGAGCTTAACTCTTCTAATACATATCTTAAATTACTTTACACTGTCAAAACAATATTTATCGTTTGACCCATATGGTATGAAAAAATAATGAGTTGTAAATTTGATTTTAATTCTCTTGTATTAGATATGACCAATAGATAAAAAAATTTACATAACCTTATTATTATTCACGTAAAAATAATAACAACAATAACAATAATACCTTAAAACCCAGCTCTAAATCTCCCCAGAGGAAATAATATACAGAGGGTGGCAAAATATTCATTTATTAATAATATGCAAAAATAATAAATATGTACAAATAGTTAAGCTAGAGACACCCAAATAGATTGGTTGGCCATTGCACCTAGCTAAGTTTTAGGTATAGCTCATTTAGTCTTACTGTAAGACTTACGGGATATTAATATTATAATCAAAATGAAACAATAGAACAGTGCAATTAAAGATTCGGAAAAGCAAATATTCTCGTGAAAGAATTACTTAAGTTACTAGAATAGTAATAGAACTAATAGGTGCTGGCCCTGACTTTTGGCTAAAAGTCAAGGCTAATCTTTGGTCATGGTTCTCCTGGAATATGAGTTAAGTTTCATTACCATCAGCAATATATTGACCCCAATGGGCCTACAAATAAGTTAGATTACAATTAAGTTAGAGCAGAGAAACCTCTAAACAGAATAATTAAATATGACAATTATCAAACAAGGTCATCTCGTGATTGACAGATCAATTAACACTAACTACTTGGATAGACGAAAGTGATAGGTCCAACGAATATTTAATTTTCATCACGCGTTAAACTAATATAAAACATTACTAGATCATTTTAAAAGTGACCTCAACCAAGATAAAATGAATAGTAATAGAACGATATCAAATAGCTATGTTAAGAATTACTCATCCATCTAGTGGCCCTGAAATAAGAAGAAATACAAATAAGCATATAACTAACGGTCTGGGAACATGTTACAAAATATATCTTTAAATAAACAAACATTGCCATCTGGAAGTGAGCGTATATATAAACTATAAAACGATAAAGAAGATCGAACAAAACAAACAAGCTGGTGAAAGCCTATCAAAAAGTTTAATTTATTTGAACCAGTTAACTAGTGGCGATATTATTAATTTAAATTCAAGTTTCAAAATATATTTTAAAAACGGGATTAAACTCCAAACGAATGTATACATGATTACTCTAATATTTTAGACCAAATTAAAGATTTAAGCTTAAAGTTAATCTATCAATAGTTTAATATATCATATAGTTCCAAAAAGATAATTTAGAAAAGATATAGAGTTTCAGGTCAGTAGATAATTTTGATAAATATACTAATAATATATGCCGCAATCAGAACTACTTACCTACACTTTAAGCCGGTGGTATAGTGAGTGCTTACAATATTTATGCATTTAATATAAAACGTTAATTTTGTTCCTATTTTAGTGTTAAAATATAGCATAATAAAACACATGTTCAACTTCTAATTCGAAAGTTGTCTTCACCCAAACTAAAGATCCAAAAAATCGTTCAACTAAATGTTGTCGGTTCGGCCGTTGGACCACACATCCTGGAGAAATATTGGATAATGGTACAAGAGAACAATAATTATTGTTCCAAGTTTTATAAGATGACCAATGTATGTGTTTCTGGGAATTATTAGCCAAAATTAATTGACATAGCATTTGATAAATTGGTTGACGACCACTTTCAAATTATTTATTGATTACAAGGTACATATTGTGTAAATTAAAATAATAAAATAAATGTAATCCAAATATAATAATTTTAATAACTATTGTTTTTATAGATTTAAATACGTTAACCAACGGAATGCATTCATTATAATATACCTGGAGAACTATGATATAAAATTAAACCTTAACGTCACGCTGACCTCAATTCTTTTGACAAGCCTTTACGATTGTATTATATAGAGAGTGTTCGGAAACTAAACGCTCAAACTACACATTTAGTTTGTTTGAACAAAAAAAAATCTAACCTTATACACATATATCTGGCAAACTATTCTAACACCTTTAAATTTGGCTCAAAGTTTTGACTTAAAGCACCTAAAGAGCAAAGCTGTGCAAGCATGATTGTACAACAGGCTAAACACTATTTAAACGCACATGACTGCAAACATTGACATTTTGGAGCACGGCAGCAGAACATACCACAATTTATAGTAAGCAACACAACAACCCATCTAGAAATGCGAATATGATCCGAGGGTCATCTATAACGGTCATAAATAACATCACGTTCTCTACAGTATAAATGTGCAACGCTGCGTGCCTAGCTTCTATGCAACCTTCTGTACATGCATGCTTGTACATCTTTTCTCTACAGGCGCTGTAAGCTGATATTTTTAACACAATTTAATGTTAGTAGTATAGTTTGCTAGAGAGCCACATTTCTTTTCGACAATTTACGTTGACAAATCAAAATATTTAAAAAAATAATAAAATTAGAATAATAAAATAAATGATATCACATGAGCTTATGTTATATAATTTAACGTAAATTTAAATTAGAATCAAATTATGTCTAACCATGGTCGAAATATCAGAAGTGTTAATAGAAGGTTTTTCTTAGTTGGGGAAAGGTATGTCAAAGGGAATTTTTTTAAGATTATCATAAAATTACTTTTTTATCCTAAACAATCTAATCCCATAAATAGCGTAGTATACTATCATAGATCGATCGCATATGAGCTCTGTCTATTCCTTCTGAATTTTTCACAACAAATTATCTATTTTTAACAGTAATCAATATTTTGGTTGTTCAAGATCATTTTATTACTGACAAAAAAAATGAAATAAAAAAGGAACCTAGTGTTTATCAGAGTGCATGACTTTCTAAATGTCTAAGACTAGCCCTTAACTAGATTTTCAAATTAACCGTTCTAAATATTTAAAACACAAAAATAAGCTTTTAATTAATATAGACCTTGTTAAGTAACAGAATATGTTACAGAATTCAATAATTAAAATATAAATAAACTGCACATCCTGTCTTACTAACCGTCAAGATTAATCATTTATTTATATTTATGGGGTAGGCATGAGAAAAGTAGAACTTATTAGAAAATATACTAATAATTTCACTTTAAATTTTGAGAAATGTTGATCTTTTAGAAATTATATACTAGTGTAGTTTTATCAACATTTATTATCAGTTTAGAATAATAATATTGTTTACATTATTTCTACTAACATTATAGCCTACACAATTTACAATCTATTCTAAATGATTGAATAATGGATGTTGTTGTTCATTCTTCCAAAATTTATTTAATAAATGCAAAAATTGACTTAAAATTTTCGAACCAATAAGAATATGCATTAGTAATCTTTTATGATAAACATAACTAAAAAAACAATAAGTATGGTTGTAGATCATTTTAGATATTTCTTAGACACATATTTTTAAATATTAGCCAACCTACATTGAAAGGCTCGTGATCTAAACATCAAGTTCGTCTAGTCTTGTTTTATGGTGATGGGGAGGTCGGAGTTTAAATCCGGTAACGTAAATCGAGTGGGGATTTTTATAAATGGTTTTCCCAATTTGACCTTAAGCAAATGCGGTTATATATTTTTAAACTACTCCTTCGTTATTTATACCACGTTAATTTAAATTCAGATAAGCTGATTGTTCATTAAAACGTGGTGAAAAATAAAACACACTATTAATTCAATATTGTAATACTAATCTTAATATAATATCTACTCATCTATGAACACCCATTTTATTACCCCCAAGTAATTATTAAGACTAAATATAAGTATAATGGTCATAGATTTAGTTATTTTATGGTGAAATTGTGTGTGAAAAATGATTAATTTATTTTAAACTTACTTTCCTTTATTTATGTTCAATGGTAAACAGACACTTTAAACATTTTCCAAACTGGGATGGTTAAGAAAATATAATTAAAAATATCACCCGTATACTCTAACTTAGAGATAAACAAGGTATGGTATAAAGTTCAGATACAATCGAATTTATTATACGAGAAGGTAGTGAATTTAATAGCAAGTAATTTCAAAAACAGAGAAATTATATGTTCAACATTAAAGGGAAGAGTTAGGTATCTGGGGAAACACAGTATTTACATTTTTCTTAAATTAAAAATTAAATTGTACAATCGTAATTTAACCATATATATATATATATGTATAGTAAAACCAATTAATTACTCAAAAATATTATTTATATTCTTTAAACCTAAATAAACATGACAAATAAAAGTAACATCTGATATAAGTGTCACATAGCATTTAACGAGAAATTCATTTAGAGATAATTTAATATAAAATATATAGTAAATTATATTTGTGAAACTTTAGTATTTTCATGTTTATTAAATGTAGACCTATACATTCTATAATGCCCAGTAGTTTGCAATAATTCTTAATCACAATTCTACAGAAATATTAGATGTGAATTCCAAGAAAATAAGATTAAGTCCATCTATTTAATTTAAATTAAATTAATTATATACTATATTAATATATTTAATTAGTTTTCCATTTAATATACAATTTATTTTATCTGTGGTATTTTATTTAGATAATGAAATTTAATAACGCTCCTATAACATTCTGCAATCAAAGCCACGCAAGGTAAAGTTGGCTGATTATATCCCTCCATAACATGTAGTTCATAATATAAACACTAGCTAGACAAGGATATACTAGAGTAATATAAGAGAGTTTGACAGACATGTGCAATTGTACTGTCTGGCTCAGTGAGGAAATTAACGGGAAACTACCTTACTTCTTATTTCTCCAGTACAAATCTTTAGTTATGACAGATGACGGAGGAACTGTTGAAGATCCAACGAATATTCAGGTTGAGTAGACCTAGTATTCATACTTACAAGTAGATGTATACTATATCTGGAACATTCAAAACCAAGATTAAGTGCAATATTATACTTAGTTGATGTGTTAAAAGATTATATATTAAGACAAAATTAATATTGTACAATATATCAAGTTACCTTATTATATTTATTTTGTGATTATATTTATATATATTTACATATATGTGTATGTATGTGTATTATAGCTAAGTTCCGTTTATGTCTAAAATTTACTTCGAGAAAAAAATCTTTGTAAGTATTGTTAACAAAGTAGATTCAATATTCTATAATCATATTTTAGTGAAAAATACTATCGTTAGTTAAAGTATGAAAGTGATATTTATTATTTTGTTGATGTACTTTGTAAGCGATATCGAAACCAAACTTAATATTTCGGTTGGACTTACCGGAACTAATAACAGTATCACAGAGACTATTCATCCCATCATTGACGTTATTCGGAGAAGTGGTCCTCACCCCCTATCCGTTGTGGTAATACAAGAAAACTGTCTCCATGCTTCTAATGAATTGTTAAAACAAATGCACTTTATGGAATATTTTCCTACTTTAACTTTTTATATTTATGAAAACAAAACTTTAGAACTAAATGAAATGTTCCCTGATACTCTTCTAATCAATGGTATTATGGGAGAACCAAAAGTGGTATTTTGGTTTGTTGTAAATATTGATCTGACATTTTGGACGACTTTGGCTCAATTTAGAGGAACTTTCTTGGGTAATCCTAGAGCACCATATATAATAATTGTTACTTCACAAGATCAGAAAGATATAATAATGTTTAAAAATACATGTCAAAGAACATGGAATGAATTTCTTATATTGAATGTAGTTGTAATTTGGTATCCTGTAATTTCCCTAACCAATTACGAAAGTAGCACTAATCTACCTAAACAAACTACAAAAACCTTGTTTTACAATCAATTTAAAAACAAAGGATCATTTTCTAAGTTACCAGAAACTTTGATAAAAAATGCAAATAATAACATATTTTCAGACAAACTCAGAAATACATATGGATATGAAATAAAAGTGACTGAATTCGTAAAGCAATATGGTTTGAAATCAGGTGTATTGAAGGCTGAATATGAAACTTTCCAAATTATAAAATTGATTCTTAACGCAACTCTTATGATTATAAATACAACAAGCCAAGAAAAATCTTTTGGCACTTTTGGAAATAAGACCTCCAAAATTAATAAAAAATTGCCTGATATTTACGGAAATGTTTTCATTAAAACATTAAAAAATATGTACACATCTACAGCGTCTTTTGATCTACATTGTTTAAAAATCATGGTACCAAAAGCACAACGCATTCCGGAGTATTTGAATATGATATTGCCTTTCTCTATTAATACTTGGTCACTAGTTTTAGGTGCTCTGCCCCTGATTACATTGTCGTGGAAACTATTTAGACAAGACGTGACTTTAGAAATGAAAACATTAATAGAAACTGTTCGAATATTTGTGAGTGGTGCAACAAGTTTAACTTCAATTTCATTTTCACAAAAATGCTTTGTTGGTTCATATTTGTTGCTGTGTGTGGTATTGATGGGGGCATACCAAGGAAGTTTGACAAGTTACTTGACGACACCACACTATTATAATGATATCAATACATTGAGTGAATTGTTTGGCACAGACTTACCCATAGCCGTAATACACCGAGATGGCTTTGGAGATAATGTTCAAGAAATATTTGAAAGCATAGATCCTAATGATATACTTGTAAAAACATTACTAAAAAGAGCTATTTTAAAAAAATATATAAAATCTACTCTTGACACTGTTGCGTTTGACCGAACCATGGCTTATGTTGATGATTCGTTTCGAGTTAAATTGTACTCAAACCTTAACGACTACTATAAAGATGGCTACCCTCTAATCCACGTTATGGCAGAGTGTTCTTATTTGCTGCAACTCGTTATTCACTTTCCCCAGGTTTCCCCGTTTCAAGACAGATTGGATGTTGTCTTCAGAAGGGTGGTGGAATCCGGGTTATTCCAGAAGTGGTATAACGATGATTGAATATGAAATTAAGCTATCAGCTCTTAATAGAGATAGGCCAGTCGAATTGAAACCTCTTAATCTCGGGCATGTCCAGACTTCCTTCTACATCCTTATCAGTGGTTTGACTCTGAGTTCTATTTCCCTTATTGGTGAGATTTTGGTTGACACTATAATTCGGTATAGGAAACTAAATTTTGAAATGTTCCGTACTGAATAGAAGATATTTGTGCTTTATTTAACCTACTCTATAGTGTACATAGCTATTATAAATCAAAACATGCTGTCGAAATCGATTTTTTTTGTGGTTGGTAAATGTATCATAATATCAAATATAATATTTTATATCTAAAAATGTAATTGTTATTCTTTGATTGAAATTAAATTTTACCATTTTCATTTTTTTTTTTTATTTAATTAAATAAATTATTACATAATTCAAACAATTTATCTTGTATATGCATATTGTGACAAATGATCAATTAAAGGAATCAAATCAATGGAAATATAAATATCTATAAATATATACTTAATAACTCTTATATACATAATACTTTTAACTATATAGATTTCTTAAATAATTAGTGAACATAAATATTTTAATGTGTCGCTTTTTATTTACCATTTAATTTTACATATCTCATTAAATATAAATCAAGCTATGTTCATTAGTTAGTAATTCAGATAAGATTTTTTTATTTAGAGGAATGTATGTCTAATTTATAATTTGGTAATAATTGTATTACGTGGGTTCTGTGATGCCTGGAGAGACTGGCGTTGGAGTGAATTAACATTCCAAAGTATTAGAACGTGTATCTAGCAAACCCAATACAGCTACAGGTTTGCGTGAGGCATGGAAGTTAAAGTGTAAATAATGAACCAAGATATGACAGAAATGCGTGCAGTGTATTCGTATTTGAATGATTAATCAAAATTTTCGAGTGTGGCGATGGGGGACAAAGAGACAAATTTGGCTAATATGATAAAAAAAGGTGGAAAAAGATTTTATTTTTTATCATATTGGTCAACGCCCATTTTCTTGAACCATAACTTGATGCATTTCTTTGTTTTTCTTCAATTTAGTCTGATGATGGCTCCGTAGAGCGTCGAAACATGTAACAAACATTACAAAATAAGGGCGTTCTCTACGAAGCCTGCAAAAGGAGCATGGGAATCAGATAAGAAAATAGAATTCAATAATTTTAATTTTTATTAAATATTTATTTATTCAATAATTAGTCAATTTTACAATTCTATCATTTTTCTAATTACTTTTTCAATCATTTGACTAGAAATTAATGTCATCCTAGTCAAGAATAATATGTATATATATTGTTTAGTAAAGTTATTTAATTTTAATGTGTCATAAGTTAACTTGTCCAATGTAGCGTGATCTGACTCACATTTTAATGTGTTTTTAATTTTATGTTATATCTAATCTTATATGTTGAATTGACAATATCCACTTTAACTAATCTTTACAGATATATTCAATAAAAGTGTTATATTTCACATAAAAAATTTTTCTTAATATCTCTATAAAAGATAATTTTTTACATTGAATTCTATAATCGTAGGTTAACTGCTTCCTTATTACAATTTTCATCATGTTTTTCATAAATATACTCCGTTAAGACATGGATTTCAACGGGTTTAATATGTGCTCTTGAACTGAGAAGAAGGAATAAAATAAGAACTAAGAGATGATATTGGGTACATCAAATCACGAACCAACGTTTGTTGAAAGGACAGTTTCGTAAACTGTATTCAGATTTACGAGCTCATCCGGAGAATTTTTTTGGTTATTATCGCGTTGATATTGGCATCTTTGTTGAACTTCTGGACCTAATACGGCCTTACATCACTTACCAAGATACTAAGTGGAGGAAATCCATCCCTCCAGTAGAAAGACTTTCAGTTACTTTAAGATAATGATAATAATAATAATATTGATATTACTTCACGGATCCAACTGTAAGTTTGGAATTGGGCTCATACCTGTTTAAACATGTTCGACACAAATCGATTGCAAGGTTGCGCAATGGTATAGGGAAGACTCAAGTTAGCCACCCAAATTAATTGCTTTCTAGATTTTCTAATTTTAGAGCACAAATGTTCATTTTTGGGCACATATGAGCACAAACAATGAACAGACGAATGGTGGGATCCAAATTTTGATACTTTGAATTTTTAAATGTGGCAGGCCAGCTTGAACACAATTTTTCTACATGTTATGATAAAGGGAAGGCTCAACTTATCCTGTCACATTAAATATTCTTTAAATTTTCTTATTTTAAAGCACAAATTTTAATTTTCGGGCACATATGAGCAAAAAGGAGCACAATGGGCTGACATAAATTCATTTTTGTTAAGTTGTGTTTTTAAATATGTGGCGGGCTAGCTGAGCTCAAGTTGGCCAGCCACATTAAATATTTGCTAAATGGGCCAGTTTCACAGCACAATTGTTCATGTTTTGGCACATATGAGTACAAATAGAGTACAAACGATTAGAAAAAAACGCGTGTGGTGGGCCAACTTGAGTCACGTGATGTAAAATTTCAAGAATTGTATTTTAATATCGAATCCCCACCCAAACCGATGGTACATAGACTATCTTCCGATTCATACTACCCACTCCGAAAAAGGTCGACATTTATTCAAATCGCCTACAATAGTATTCTTCACTATTGTAGTTCAATGTAACTTCAAGCAATATACTAACAATATCATTCAATATAATTCACTATAAACTCTCTACAATGTAAACTGTTCATATACGTACCCTTTGGATAAACTTGCTTGCACAGCCTAGTAACTTGGCTGACTTCAAAACATCCTAAATCGAGGAGCGGAGCAACTTTGCCTTGGTGTCAGCACTTGATGATCCGACCGGCCCGGTTTAGACATATCTGATGGGTGGTTTTCTTCATACCCGGCGAAGAGTGGACGCGGACATGGCTGTTCTTTTTCGGATGGTTTGAGCACCCATCACCTGATCTCTGACGTCAGCAGCCAAGCAGTTAAAAAGATTTTTGACAACAAACCAGAGTATCGTCTATACGAAGCGGGATGACCAATCAGCGACCTACAAGCAAGATGGCTTACGTGAGAAAGACAGCGTGATACTCCCAAAATGTTACGTCACCGGCTTAGTTTGAACTAATTACCCTCTATGATACCTACGCAGTAAGACAACTATATATTATGAAAGTGTGGAAGAAATAACTAGACTCTTGAATTTGGCAGCACCGAGGATGGACCTGTGTAATATTTATTTATAATAGACTATTGAGTTCGGCACCATCGAGGATGGACCTCTGTATTATTTATTTATAATAGACTATTGAGTTTGGCACCATCGAGGATGGACCTCTGTGATATTTATTTATAATAGACTATTGAGTTCGGCACAATCGAGGATGAACCTCTGTAATATTTATTTATAATAGACTATTGAATTTGGCGGCACCGAGGATATACCTGTGTAATATTTAGTTATAATAGACTATTGAATTTGGCAGCACCGAGGATAGACCTGTGTAATATTTATTTATAATAGACTCTTGAGTTCGGCACCATCGAGGATGGACCACCGTAATATTTATTTATAATATATTTTTAACTCAACACCATAATGGACGGACTGCGTTTATTATTCTAAATCGTCAGGAGACGACTTCCACCTCTGTGAAGGAAAGTTATAATACCCTGCAAATAGTTATAGTTTTTCTTAGATGTTTGAATTATGGAACTTTAACCATTAAATTTAATATTGTTATAGTCGAGATAGGCTGATATTTGTTTATTAAGTATGGGCATTATTTAATACTATTTTCTAACTAAAAGTAACTTCGGGGTCGTATCGACACTTAAGGGCTTGTTTCTTAAAGATATTTGTAAATTCTCAGTACTTGTTGTTCTAACTTAACTAAATGTTAAAGAAATATATTAAAATTATCTATCTTAATAATATGGATATATTCACTATCCGTATTATCCTAGCTTTTGTCGTTGTATATTTAAATCATTTATATATATTCCAATATTTTGTGTAACGTAAAATAAGCTATTCTTCGCGTAT
The DNA here is from genome assembly GCA_901482245.1 of Timema douglasi. Classification (NCBI taxonomy): domain Eukaryota; kingdom Metazoa; phylum Arthropoda; class Insecta; order Phasmatodea; family Timematidae; genus Timema; species Timema douglasi. Next base: position 2,216 of record CABEEJ010007724.1, on the reverse strand, counting down.
ATCAATATTTGAAATTTGGCAAATTTCTAAATGTTCTTTAACTTAGTATCAATTGATAGACTTTGTTCAGTATTTAAATGATGCCGATTCAAGTAGTCCCGCGTGAGTATACATTAGGTTTGAGGTTGTGAAACTCTCGTGTTAGTTAACGTAATGTGTGTAGTATAAATGTATATCGTAGTACTTGTAGGTACACTCGTTTTGTGCAAAATTAGAATACTTTCGTGATATTTAAAGTAAAAGTATGGAATTTAAAATTATAACTTTACACTGGAAGAGTATTTGTTTTCATAATGTCTGTAGATATTCAGACGCCTTTTTAACAGTTTAAAAAGTTTGTTAAATAATTTTCTATTTCATGAATAGATATGGTTATTAATAGTTATTGATTTATTGATATATAGCTAACCTGGTCAAATTGATTTAACCTTTTTATCTGTCTTAGCAATAATTTAATCAACAATATTTTTCTTCGTTCTACTAGATACTTAGTGACAATTAAATTACTGTCTGTTATTTTTGAAAAAACTGAATTACTCTTTACATTTAACTCTTGCTGATGCTATTTTCACATTATTATTATGTTAGCTTATTCCCTCTTATCTTTGTAGTATTTTCTTTAGTGGCTTATTGCTACGAGCTAAAGAAAGAGTGATATTGTGGTTTGAGTTTCCTGGTGGTTAGAATTATCTTTTCATATTGGTCTCTTGTACTCTGACTTCATGTTTCCATAAAGATTATTGTTTGATAAACAGCCGCTAATCGAATATTTTGTACGGTGGTGTCCTTCTCCCTAAAAGTATTTTTATTGTAATAACAAAGAAAGGATCTACATTGTGTTGTAAGCATATTATTTAAATATAGCTCCACTAAATTTTTTGTTGTGTTGCAAAAACTGTGAAAGAACTTGTTTTCAGTATTTCTTACCTAATTAGTTTAGTCCAGCTTTGAGCGTGTCTTTCTACCACGTCACATCTGCAACAACTCTGAAAATAAATGGTCTAATATAATAGTGTTATTAATATCAGTTTTACAAGCTCACTGTTGTCAAACTAAAACGTTTATCGCTTCCAGTCAAAACATTTTCTCGGCTCATTCAAGGTCAAAATTTTTGCCCTACCTTCAAATGTTTGCGCATGCGCAGGGGTTGATTATTACTATACAGTCTTTCTAACTAATCTTTCATTTCTGTACAGTTTCCTGTGACTGGCGAATGAGATAAAACGATGAAAGAAAACTCCTCAAAGTTTTGAGTAATGACAAGGAGGTGGAAGCTCCAATGAGTTGCTGTGACTGATGAGAGGATCACCACATTCCAGCTATAAAAGGCCGCTTTGCAATATGACCTGAGGCATGAGGCCCAGTCTGGGTCGCATCGAACCAGGGGTCAATAAAATCAACTTCATTCCCTAAGTTTAGATGTAAATATTAAAACTAATTAATAAACCGCCTTGTTAATTTGTTTAACGTATTAAACAAAACAATCAAACCAACAACTAAAATATATTTCCCCATCAAAATTGTATATTTTATTTTAGAAAATAAGACTTGATATTATAACTAAAAAATGAAGTAAAAACGGTTGATTATTCGTAAATTTAATTATCTCATTATCATACAGTTAATAATAACGTATTTTATATTGAGTTTCAAGAGTTTAATCAGTATAATGTATGTGTGGTGTTTCTTAGTATTAAACATTGTACAAATGCTTATAGTTTCCTTAGCAAAAATATAAAAAATTTAAAATTATATTTTAAATATTTTGATCCCTTTTATAATAAATAGGATTTATCAAAATTACAATTTGGAAATAATAAATTTCATGTCCCATTCGACTTAATATTTCAGGAATCAATTACTTCTTCCACTCAACGAAATAACCTAATTTTAAGCATGAAGTGAGACGAAACTATTCAAATTTTACATCCATTAGATAATTATTAAAAAAACTATAAATGGCTATCTCAATGTAATTGACCAAATTTATGGAATGTTATTCTGTTTACACTCACCAATTAAATTTGTTATTTTTAATGGGACAAAACCCTTTATTTATATTATACATATTATATATAATGGGCGCAATGCCTCAGAGTTCCAATCTTAGAGTTAAATATATCTCATTTCCTCGTCACGGCTACCCTTCCCTTAGGACCACTGAGGAATCAGACAATGTAATCAAACTCTTTTCAATTAGTGTCGAATAAAACTTT
>CABEEJ010007723.1:0-28503 GCA_901482245.1 Timema douglasi | reverse complement strand
AAGTTTGTGTTCTCTCAGGACTCGGCTGTAGACTCGAGACCTGAACTTTTATAGACTGTAGAGTTTCCGCAACGGTTTATGAGACGATGGCAATAGGCTAGCGCCCTAGCCAGATCGTTAACTCGACCTCCAAAAGTGAAAGTACTTCAAGTTAATATTCAGATTAGATTAGACCTCTAAAAATATTTTTACTTTAAAATTTAGATCTCCAGTTCAAAATTATTATTTTAGCAGCACGTTATATGCATATGAACTAATTATGCTATTGAATTAGAAATAAGGAAGCTTGAATTTAAAGGAAGTATACCCGCATTTGCGTAAAGGAAGAGTGGAAACAGTTTAGGAAAAAAACCTAAGCACAAACGACCGGGATTCAAAACCCGATACCCCTGCCATCGGCAGTATAATCTATTTCGAGAGTGAAACCCTGAATCAGGCGGCCACCGAAGCTTGTCGATGTCACATTAGAAGAGGGTTATTCATGGAAACTATTTGCCAAACTTACTTAATGCAATCTAATTTATTAATACATTAATGAGATAGCGATTTACTTTAAAGTACCTCAGTTACAAAACTGCTAACTCTAATGGATTTTTTATATATACATCTCATTTTTTATTAAATTATTTATAAGTAAAAAATTAATATCATGATTTTAATAGCCATAACTAAACTAATGGGCCGTCTTGAAAATATGTGATTTTAGTTTCCACGTTCAACTAGCGCAAATAAATAAAAAGTTTCATCTTCATAAAATCGAGGTGAAGTCGGTTAATTTATATTAATAAATAGAATTACCAATAATGTTATATAAATTACAGCTAGTTTTAAAAATTATTTCATTTTATATTCTAAGATTATAAATGCATCACCAGTTTGGATAAAATCTGATTTTTTATTTATTTACTCCAAGGTTCAGAAAACATTTTATATCGGCGGGCCGCAAGGGTTTAAAGAAAATAAAGCCTAAAATTTTTATTAAATAAATTAGTTATTAGTTTGATTAAGAACACAATAATTATTGTTTGTTTGCTAAATATTTTGCGGGCTGAATAAAATTAGTCGGTGGGCCGGACCTGGAACGCGGTGCCGTAGGTTGCCGACCACCAACTTAACTTTACACGGTTATAATTGGCAGCAAAAAAAAAAAAGTATCATATGGTAAAAAGATGTTTTGTGAGAGGAGGTTTATAGATTAGATTTGTTAATTTCCTAAATCGATTTTATAATATTTGATCCTTAATTCTCTCCCCAGGTTAAAGGAGGTGTGCTTCCTTTAAACTATCCTTCTTATCCCTCAACTCCAGATTGTTAGTTACTAAGCTTTGTATTAAATATACAAATAGGAAAAACTAGTATATGTTTGTTACTGTGGATAAACAGTGACTATTTTGAAAATGCTTCATTATCTACACCGATGGGCACACAAACAAAGGCGTCAAGTCTAGTCTGATGGTCTTGGGGAGGTAATGTTTAAATTACTTTGCGGTTAATATAAGATTATGTTTCATGAAATATTATATACTCCTCTAAGAAAATACGAGGACATTTACCTTAAGGTCCTTCGACACTTAATTTGTATTGCATCATCTTAACAAGTGTATAATTTTAAGCTATAAATATTAATATAATATTTTCAAACCATTACAGTTCACTAATTACAAGGGGTCGAACTTGCTAATCTATGCGTTTTCCATATCATTATTAAGGTAAAAAAAAAGGTATGGGGTTGAGATTTATTATAACTAGACATTCATATGATATGTACACAGTGAAATATGTATAGTATTAATATTATACATATTTATACTATTATCGTTACTATTATCAAACATATTATTATTGTACGCACATCATATTAATGTCTAGATATACTAAATTTCAGTCCGATACATTTGATACTTAGCCTCAACTATTATACGGGAAAAGCATAAAATAGCAATTCTTACCTCTTTTAACACGTTAATAGTAATTATTTTAAAACATTGAATCACTAATTATAGCTTAAAACTACACACATTAAAATTGTGTATTTTTTTTTATTCTCGAATGATCTTGGTTTCTATTCTCATCCTTACCTCACCATTTGTGTAAATATGCGGGTAGGCCAGACCGGTAGTAAGAATTGGAGCAAGTAAAGATTATTTTTTCTAAGGTAAAGGTGTGGTTTTGTTAGAATTGGGAAATCCATAAATAAAACTTCATCCAGGTGGACCAGCATGAAAACATGAAACCAACGAAAGAACCTTCCCCCCATTCCCCGTCCTCGAAAAAAAAAAGAATGAAAGTTTTATTGACATCGGAAAAACAGTTGAAAAGAACAAACAAAACAATATCAGTGTTTCTCCAGCCGCCAGGAAGAAAACAAACGAGAATTTTGCTTCTGTTTTCTCATTTCTTGCCTTCTTAAAAGGAAACTTGTTTCCGATAAGCAAAAAACAAATAGTAAACTCGGAATCGGGATCAGAGAAGTAAATAAAGACAAATTACACTTGTGATACTTTTGACATTTACATTTCTGGAACATACTTATAATATTTATACTTATCAATAAAATAATATAAATGCTTGACCGAATGTTTTTTATTTATTTTTTAATTCAAATATATATCATTACAATGATGGTAAAACTTTTGTTGCTAAAATTGGGTGCTCTATTCTAGTTTAAACTAATTTGTGTTCATAAATGTAGGTTAAATTTCTTTGGTTTTAGTGTTTCTACGTTTATTATTAGTAGAAGCATGATTGCTATTTTTATTAATATTATTATTTATTATCTTAGAGTCGACCTCTGTGGGCTTGCTCGCCTCAGAACCCTATGTTCGTGGGTTCAAACTCAGCCTGGTTTGACGGATTTTTCAGGAGTGATAAAAAAAAGTAGCACAACTTCCTTCGGAGGGGAAGTAAAGCCGTAGGTCCCATGTCAATTGTGACATGTAAAAGAGCTCTGGAAGTTATGTTTCTCGGCAAATTTAGGAGGACATTTCACTCTCGCTCATAGAAATTCTCGTGTGCTGGTATCAGTCAGTCCAGAAAGTGCACATTAAATACCTCAAATAAATTAAAATATATATTATCTTCAAATCAATATGATATCTCAATGCCTCACCAAATATGTTTATATCTGATCCAGGAGGTAATAAATAATTATTGAACCCTTAACTGGTGAACAGGCTTTTCAAATTATTAATAATTATTTTACTTTTATTTTTTATTCTCTTTCCAGGCAAGTGATGATATGTATTTCATTAAACGAAATCCTCCTCGTTTTATATCCAAGGATTAAAATGCGTTTCGGCTAGTCTGAATAGGCAGTTAGATGCATTGAACCAATTTTGTGTTAATGAATTATTTTCGAACACATCTGAAGACAATTAATTAAATATTCGTTAGCGATATTATGATAAAGCTTTAACATAAATCGTACTATTAGTCATCAGATATCGCATTTTTGTGAGTGCCTATTCCCTTTTGGCTCGTTTGTTTTTTCATTGCCTGTAAATATTAAATTTGGACCTAGTTAGGATTCCAAATCATCCCTCCACTTCTCATAGCTGATGGTGTTCATAAACAGCTCAACGTTAGTACCAAATCGAGTGGTGATATAGATAAGGCAAGGTGTTTTTGTACTTTTTATATTAAAATATTGTTTGAACAAAATAAATCAAATAGTGCTTCGATACAAACTTAAAGTTTAATTTTCTTCGCGTTGTGAACTCAACAGTTCTTGAATATCTTTCAAGGATGTCCTGGAATTTAATGATAACATTTTATCTTCCTTTAAAAAGTTCGTCATCTAATACTGCTATGCTCATGACAGATATTCAAGAATTGTTAATATCACCATGTGGATAAAATTATTCTTTATTTATGTACAGAATAAATATTGTATTTAATTGTTCAAAAATAGTTTGGTTATAAAATTGCAAAGACACTGGACTTTTATCGCGTACCTCACATCCCCAACTTTATTAGTTATTTTAACTTATAAAAGGGCATATAGTTCAGTAAAAAAATGCTTAGCACCGTGTCTTACTACCCGTTCGGGTTATACGCTTAAGTACTAATTAAGCTAATGGGTTAGTAATTGGGAAGGTTGAATATGGAGGAAGTGAACCCGCATTTCTGTGGAGGGAGAATGGAAAATTGTTTAGAAAAAAAACTCAGTTCACCCGAGCGAGATTCGAATTTCGATTTTCCCGTCCTCAGCATATTAGCTCAACAAGAAACTAGCGCGTTAGCTAACTACGCCACCGAGGCGGGTCATTTCAGAAAATAACTTGAAAATAGGTGGTAAAACGCGGTGGTAAAATAAAAACGTTTTGTAGCCCACGCACTAAGTACAAATTGGAAATGTGTGTAAATCTTCTCTGTAAGACCAATTAAAAAATATTACTACATTACAGCGTAATAATATTATTTTCAGTGAATTATCGTCCCTATTGGTTCATTGCAGAATGAAGTCTGCATGTCAGCCATCATAAGAAATCATATGGGATGTAGACGACGACCTTTTCCAATTCGTTCTGCCTCAAGAAGCCATTTCGAATGGGATGTATGATGGTGCCTCCCCTTCACATACACACACATTTATATACAACACACACGAGCACAAACACACATGCACAGCTGTAGAGTACTGTAAAAGAGAGGCCATAAACTCGATCACAGCCTTTACTCTGAGAATTTCAGGGGCCAATAAGAATGAATGTGAACTTGGGGCTTATGACGTCGCATAACACAACCAGGGGTGTCCAGAAATTACCAAATTATTCGGGGGAATGAATAAAAATATCAAAGGAACTACAGAAATAGCAATTTATTATGTAAACTACAGTACAACTTATTTCAACTAACATTTAATGGCCTATAGAGGGATAGCCCTATTTCTCAAATATTAATTATATATGTTAAAATATACATATAGACAGTTATTATGGAGATCGGGATTAATTTACGCTTATATTCGTAATTTTAAAATGTATTTAAATAAATTAAAACATATATAAGTAGGTGACTTCCTAAATGTTGAAGATTTAAATAATAAATCAATATAAAGAGCAATTTTAATGTTATAAGACAGTATCGACAATATTGTAGACATTATCTCATTTTTGTTTCGTATTTCAATTTGACAGGGAAACAAATTAAATCATGTAAAACGTTCATAAGATTATAATAATAAACTAATGATAATATCATATAATAATTATGGGCGCTAGTTTGAGATTTTCAACTAAAATTAAATTATTGATCCTTATTTTAACATGATATATATATATATATGTACACATACCTTTCTCAAATACTCATTATACGAGTATTATTATTATTAGCACCGCGTCTTACTACCCGTTCGGGTTATACGCACTTACGCTAATGTGCAATGGTAGGGTGATTGTGAGATGAAATGGAGGACCTACAGTTTAACGTGGAATCCGAACCACGGTGGAGGCCTGGCATTCCTCACATTCACAAGATGTCTTGTCAGAGGTGAAGGAAGGGTTTGGTAATCAGATAAATCTTTGCCGGGAACGGGGATTGAACCCCGGCCGCCAGCATAGAAGACTGACACCTTACCCCTAGACCACCAGGTCACCTACTATACGAGTATTAATAATTGGTAGGTAGTACGTTCAAAATAAGAACTTTTTAGGGTGTTTTTTTTTCATTGCTTCTCACTACCCATTCGGCTACATGCATATAAACTAACTATACATATTTTATGGATGAGAAAGGTTGAATTTTTAGAGGAAATGTTTCCCCGTTTGCGTGTAGAGTGGAAAACTATTTAGTAAAAGCCAGCATCCAAACCCCCTCCCGGGATTAGAGCACCAACCACTCCGTCATCGACAATCTAGTATATTCCTAGAGTTACGTCTGAGGCCAATGGTTTTCAAACCGTTTTGGTTCACGGCACACTATCATTTGCCGTGAGTCCTTGCGGGCACACTGAACATGCAAGTTGGCGGCACTACAGCAGACATGCGCAGATACACTTATCTCAGTTTAACTGGAAATACGTGTGCGTTTGTCCTCCACGAGTTGAAAATATTTGTAAGAAACGACAAGCTTTGAGTTTTTCATAAATTACTCAACTCTTTGATCGTAAGCCATTACATTTTCTGGAAAATAAAATATATCTTGAGCTTTTCGAACGTTTTTCTATATATTTTAAATTAATATTGAATGAAATTACTCAAACTACTAAGTTACAACCAACAACATAACCGCGACCCTTAGTGTTTACCACATTTTGGTGGAGTATTGTAAGTATGGCCTTTGTTCGTCTAGCTCTTAATTTTAATGTTGGCCTCCGTCTTTTGTTACGCGACAGCGCGGATGCAGTCCTTTGTTTACAGTTTTATAGGCCAGGCGAATATTTCGAATTCTAATAGAGTGACTCACTTGGCTATTATTATCTCATATTGAGATTAATTTTTAACCATTTTAGTACAATTTAAATTAGTGTTCAAATCTACTGTTATTATTATTATTACTACTAGCACCGCGTCTTACTACCCGTTCGGGTTATACGCACTTACGCTAATGTGGAATGGTAGGGTGATTGTGAGATGAAATGAAGGACCTACAGTTTAACGTGGAATCCGAACCACGCTGGAGGCCTGGCATTCCCCACATTCACAAGATGTCTTGTCAGAGGTGAAGGAAGGGTTTGGTAATCAGATAAATCTGTGCCGGGACCGAGGATCGAACCCCGACCACCAGCACAGAAGTTTGACACCTTACCCCTAGACCGCCAGGTCACCCACATCTACTGTTTAGAGCAGTTGTATTACAACTATTTATCTCTCCCTCTATGTAGATTTTACTTTGGTTTTTAACAATTTTATTATAAGGGTGCTAAATGACCTATTTGTGTCAACGCGCCTATAAACACCAACACTGATAATTATCACAACATTAAGTGGAGAACTTCATGGCAGCCATAGTGAAGTTCGCGTCACCCCTTTTGAGAAAAAAATGCCTTAGAGTTGGACCATGCAGCTTTCAAAGCGGCTCTTGAAGCGAAAATAATGAATACGAGAAAAAATTTACTAGAAAAATAAATTAACTGATTCGGTTATATGCCTTTCTCCGAGTGTGCACTGGTGCAAATCTATAATGTTAGATTATATGTGAGCTTATTTAATTTTAAAAATATAATATAAATACTATAATTAACGATCAAATATTAATTAATATTCTATTATTATTATTATTGAAAAAAATTATAATGAAGATTTATTTAGATTTCTGCGTTTATTTTAACAAAAATGTTAAAAATATTTTCAGTTTTCAGATTTATTTAAAAAAGGTGTTTATAGATATTAAAATTACTGGACTCAATTATATTAAAATTGATGCAAACTACTAGGAATATTTCATAAGAGAAACAACAAAATGTAAATATAATTAACAATGTTTCTAGTTTCATTTATATTGTTCGCTATCAGATATCGGTAACCAAGCTGCAATATAATATTTCAATAGCATGTTAATTTGCTTGCTCGAATAACCACTTAATTATATTAGTACTATAATTAATCATTTTTTAATATAATAGGTAATATTTCACTTTTAAATATATGTGACATTTTTTATCGTCCGAAATATTATTTAAATTAGCATTATGGCAAGTGATTTATGACATTAACTATGAAAAATAAAATCTGCATCATTTGGATAACAAAATAAATAAATTGATGGAAATCACTTTTGCTAGAACTATTCTACAAGTCAGTTGACTTTTATGTTTCAGTTCAAGTTAAGATTTTGGGATCAATAAAGATATAGAAACATATTCGATAGATTGGGAAGCATCTGAATGTGTATAGAAACCAAGAATTAAGATTTTTCTACGTCAAAAAATTAAAATAATTTAATTTGTATTACTCTAGGGGCTTTATCATTGTCTCGATACATCAAGGTAGCTAGCACCTGGAAACGAGTTCATGATATGATTGAAATCAAGGCCCTACTAGATCAATCCCAACAAAATAAAAGTCACAACCAAGGCGAAAAACTCAACAACAACAAAATTGAATCGGTACGATTTAATTTGTAAATTGACACTGTTCATACATTTAAAACCACAGATAATAATATATTTATTAACAATTATTGTTAATAAAATGGTTAACAAACCCCAAATATGTTGTTTGTAAAAAAAAATATTTGTATTCCTAAAAGTGTTTTGAGTTAATCAATTCGAATGTGTAAAATACTTTATTGAGCTTGTAAAATTATTAAAATATCAAGAATTATGATATAAAGAATAATCTCGATATTGTATCCTTGAATTCAGATAAAAATAAAATATGTCTACTTCAACATCTTAAACGACCTTAAAGGTCAATTTATGTTTGCCTGTTATCCGTTTCACTTAAGAGTAGTTGCACCATTGCATGCTAAAAAAAAATTCATAAAGTTAGTCAAAGCACCGATGAGGTGTATAAATGTTTATTTGGCAATTATTTTCAAACTGATAGTACCCAAGTATGCCATTTTGATCCTTTATAGCCACCATTTGAAGTTTTGAATAATATTATATTATAAAAAATTAACCAAGCAAGAAACTTTTGGAATAGTTGAATAAGATTCCAGCTAAGCAAAACTTTTTATTCTTGTATAAAAACGGAAAGGAAATAAAAAAATCAATTTTATCTTATTATTTTAAAAATATTGAACAATATACACTATTCAAGATTTCCTAACGAACATTGAATTGAAATCAAACAAAATGTGTTTGCGATAATGTATTCATTATATAAATGTCGGAAATTATTCAATTTTATATTGGACGCCATTATTCTTCTGCCCGTAACTGATAAATAAATTTGCTAGGACACAAAGAAACGCTTTAAGAACCACGAATCAATTTTCAGAACAACAAACTTTCTCGATTTATTCAAGACTTTAACGGACACGAGGGGGTGAAGTATTATTTTAATTTTAATATATTTCTACCATGATTCTTTTAAATTTATTAATGAATATAATTTTACAAAAAACTTAAATATTTCTCATAATGAGATGTGTAAGATTGATGCGCTTATTCCCAGTTTCTGTTGATAAAGACGTTGACCTCCACGACACGGAAACGAACATGAAACCCAATTCCCGTAGTCGTATAATTTGCGCCCTTTTTTTCAACCTTTTTGTATACTTTCCAATTTTTTTTTATGATTTTCTATTTTCAAATATTTATAAAATTTTCCCATTTCAATAACCTTTCGTGGTCCTAAAAAAAAGTATACTGGCCCGCAGTTTGGGGACCACCTCTCTTCGTATTGTTCTATGAATCAACCACCGGGTACCATACGATTCCACACAGCTGAATTAAATGTTGAGTGGCAGTAGCCAAAAACCTTGAAACACAATGGTCTACATTCATGCCCACATCTGTCTGACTGCTTCCTGTAGTTCACACAATGTACTGTTCAGAGAAACCGCTCTAGAGATCCGGCCGGAGTCGTGAAAGGAAGAGAGGGAGGAAATAATAATTACGATCCTTCCCTCTGGAAGAAGTAAGGACCCTGTCACTCTTAGTTGTTGTTTTTCATCTCAAATTTGATGAGAAGGATCTAGAACTGAACTATAAGTATAGCCCGTCCCCGTGGATTAGTGGTTAGAGAGGCAGCCACAAGTCCAATAGGGATCTTGGTTTGAATATCGGGAGATGTTTACGAAGAGACTCAAAATATCTACTTGGGTGCGCCCTTATTTGTAATTGGAAAATATATAGGCACAAGGAATTGTTGGTTGACCTCGGTGGTCCTGGGTTAAAGTGTTATCTTCAGGACCCGATATTCGTTGGTTCAAACCCGCCCGAGATTGAAGGAATGTTATTGAGGGATAAAAATTCGTAGAACAACTTATTTAGAAGGGGAAACAAAGCGGTCTGTCTAATTTCAATTGTGCCATGTAAAAGAAATCTAGAAGGTAAAATGTGAAAATATCTTTCCGCTAACATTGGCGGAACCTTTCGTGCTCCCTCGTATAAATTAAATGCGGAGAGCAACAGGCAACCACGACACTTCCTGAACTTCCCTAGTAGATGGGATTTCTACAAGATGGTGCAGTCATCACTAAGGCTAGCCGCACATTGGATCCGACTATTTGATTAAAGACAAAACGTATTTAGACAAAACGTTGAGTCTCGTCGGTTGCCGTCGAGGGGGGAGGGGGGGTATGTTTTTCTGTCTTTAGATGCCTTGATATCTTGTCCTATTCCCACCACTTCCAAATGAAAGCCGGGTTTCCGCTATTTAATATATATTAGCTTCATACTGCCGCATGCGCAGTTCAATCCGTTGGAAGGTGTCTTGTCGAAATACGAAACTTGAGGGACCTTCGTCCGACAAGGGAAAAAAGTTTAACGACGTCGAAGGGAGTCTAAAAGCAGTTTCGAAGCCAGTGTGCGGGACTCTGTTTAACCCCATGACGGACAGAGCGCACCAGACATCTTCCGATACTGTCAGAAAAAATGACTGACTAGTCATAAGGCAAAAGTCGGATCCAGTGAAAACAGTGAAATTAGGATCGGTTTAATAGATTTGTATTTTTTATATAAAAAATAGTAAGGCATTTCACCCGTCTAAAGTTCATCTGTTTTTATAACATAGAAAAACAAAGAAACGAGACAAGATTCGATTACTAGTTCAAACTGTATTTCCTACCAAGAGCAGGTTTTATCCGTGGTGTGAGACTGGTTCTTAAAATGATAAAGGATGCCTGTACAATCATTATAAAGTGTTCTTTACTCTCCCACAGAGTGTTATATCTTGTAACAAATTATTCACATTAATCAAAGAGTTCTAAATACTTCTAGAACTACTGTCAAGTATTTATATCCTATTCCAGGGGATGCTTTCTGTAATTATCACTTCTGAGAACTCGAATCGGTACAAAGCTGAACAAAGACGTCAATCTCGTGTAATCTTGTTTTCCGTGTATGAGGGGGTAGTCGCTTGAATTCTGGTTGAGCGTACTGATTTGTATCCAAAATGATTTTCAAACTCTCCCTTTACGAAAATCCGGGTACATTTTCTCTAAATTCAACCCTCCTCAAACTTATCTCATTTGTGTAAATAGGCAGATATTTTGTACTTAGATATAAACTTAATAGGACTATAGTAAACTTATGAGATTAGTGTTATTATTATTATTATTATTATTAGCACCACGTCTTACTACCCGTTCGGATTGTACGCACTTATACTAATGTGTAATGGTAGGGTGATTGTGAGATGAAATGGAGCACCTACAGTTTAAGGTGGAATCCGAACCACGATGGAGGCCTGGAATTCCCCACATTCACAAGTTGTGATTAATACATGTATTTTCAGAGGTTAAGGAAGGGTTTGGTAATCAGATAAATCTGTGCCAGGACAGAGGATTTAACCCCGCACCCCCAACACAGAAGTCCGACACCTTACCCCTAGACCACCAAGTCACCAAGATTAGTGTTAATTTGGAAAGATGTAAGATAAACATAATTACTTTCTATTCGTATTGAGTAGTCTTTTTTTTATGTTTTCCAAAAACATTAAGATAATGTGACGTACGATATCATATCGATGTTAAATAAAATAAGACAGTTTGATATCGAAATGTATGCAGTTTTCTACATGATCGTGTTTTTGTTGACAATTCTAAATATTGGATAAAATTGTGGCTGACATAGTTAATAGATCTATGTTAAATGTATATTTCATCAGCCGTTAGTTAAACTTCTCATGTTAATAATCTTAATAATACATGTTCATCTAATTATTAAACGAAGTTTTAGTGGTTCAAATCGAAATGGTGTGATTTTTGGTTCCACGTGCTAGGTACAGGTCTCAAAATCAAAAATATCTAGAAAAAATTTCGTTCGATTTCTATAAAAACGTTAACAATTAACATATTAGTTGGAAGTTGCAAAGCTCTGAGTGTGTTAATATAAAAAATAATTTTGTAATTCATAATTTTATTTTTATTTAGATTAACTAATGATGAATCGTTTCCTTGTAAGTAAAAAAAATATATATATATATACATATATTTACGGTGGAATTTCGGTGGGCCTGTTCAAAAATCCGATAGCAACCAAAATACTAAAATTAAATAGATATAAATATACACGTGGAACGTGCGTAGCCACACTTTTAGAATTCGCCTTTGGAATATGAAAATACTTTACTTTACATTTCAGCGAAGTGATAAAAGGTGATAAAATAAGAATGTAATAGTTGTAAGGCCGTCAGGCTAAGATTTAAAAAAAATTCAAAATAAATTGAGTATCCGTTTCCATTGAATGTTTTAGGTTTGGATCCCTGGAATGAGTTTGTTAAACATATTTCTTATAGAGGTCAGATTTTTTACGTGATTAAAGGTGCAAACAAATTAATTATCCAAAGTTAATTTAAAATATATAAAAATTACTTTGATAACATTTCAACTATTTGTTTTGAGTCGGGGAAAATGGGAATGGGGTTAAATCATAAACCAGTATACTGTAAATTGTTTACTTTCTACATTTTATATCAATTCACAAAGATAATAAAATATTCCCTTAAAGTTCACTGTCATCGTCCTGTGTCGGATACTATTAGCTGATCGCTGCTTGAACTTACAGCAACATAGTTTTCAAATAAATGGTACTGTGCACCACATGGACTTTCTGGTTCCTTTTTCTAAAACTGTAGATCTCTACTCAAAACTTACATCAGTGTAATTAGTATATAAACGTATAACCCGAATGGATGGTAAGACGCGATACCAAAATATACAACATGATTGAAAACTTTAATTTAGTGGTGTGATTCAATTGAACATAATACATAATTGTATATTATATCTATATACTACTATATAAGTGTACATATATATATACACTAGATGGGTTTATAATAGTATATGAAAAATCTCTTTATGTAAAACACTTTTCAAATTATGACATGCTCAAACGATAAAATGAAATGTCCTAGTGTATACGATGATATCTTCGATTCCCCGAGTTCAATCATGCCTAAAATGTGCCAATTCATTTCCACCCCTCTTCTAAGTAACCTCCCCAAACAAACCACCAAAAACCCTCCGCCTCATTCAAGCATGTTTTTGAATGGTTGCCAACTCAATATGGCCCTTATTCAACCACGACCGC
Source organism: Timema douglasi (assembly GCA_901482245.1). NCBI lineage: Eukaryota > Metazoa > Arthropoda > Insecta > Phasmatodea > Timematidae > Timema > Timema douglasi. Next base: position 15,353 of record CABEEJ010007723.1, on the reverse strand, counting down.
TCTGTCTTCTTGGGGGACAAAAGATTCGCCAATAACTCTCAACAAAGATGAGTAGGGAATGGCACTTAAAGAATGTGCTTTCAGGAGCTATTTCTAAGCTAATTTTAAAACTAATAATGTTTATATGCGAAGGGAAAGGCACAAGTATGATAAATAGGCCGTTTTTCCTTCTCCAGGGGTTCGCGGATTATTATGGTTAAACATTCTATAAATTATTGTATTCAAATTAAAATGTTTACGCTCCTAAATCTAGTGTGCGTATTATCCATCGGGGTAACAAAATTATCAATAATATTTTAATATTCATACAAGTTTGTTGAACGCCGTCATACTACTCGTCTGGGCTATCTGCAATTTTAACTACACACATGGTCTGACACATTAGCTCAGTCAGTAACATGTCAGCCTATTAAGCTAAGGTCAGGTTCAATTCCCGGCATGGCTAAAAAATGGATCATTGGTGAAATGTGGGTTTCTCTTTTTACGGTTATAAATAAACGGCCGGGGGTTGGGTGTTAAGTCTTGAGCTGAATGAGTCGGTTTATACAATGCACTTTAAATACATCATATAAAAAAATTAAAATTGAGGAGTAGGGGGAAATCATTTAGTAAAAACCAGCCTTAATACACCCAACCGAGATTCGAGTCCCGACTTCTCCTTAAAAGTACAATCAGACTATATGAGCTTGATACTCAGTTCACGTGCTCAACAACAGGGGTTATATTATATTGTATTCGTACCATTTGACAACTGTGATTATTATTCTATGTGTTATTTTACTAACATCACAAGAAAGTCTATATGTAGTATTTACGTTGAAAAATATACAAATGCAATGCAAATATAATGCGACAACTCATTTTGTTTTAACTTGAATGTTAAATAGAAATAATCAAACGCTCCTAGTATAGTTAACTGTACATGACTAGCAAATCTTGGAAGACGTAAATGATATTTAAGTTACGGTCGTAGCAGTATCAAGTATATTATAATCGTAAATTTGAAAAGTTGAACATGGACATAGAAATTGATTTAAAATGCTGGTATTATTATGTTGTAAATACTCGCAAATAGAACAAGACCAAGTCTATCCTTTTTGAAGGATACATGGGAAAAGAGAGAAGTCCTATTTTAACACAAATTAAGTTAGTGCTGCCATTTGTTAAAAATCATTATACTTTTATACTATGATTAAAGGAGGTCTCGGAAATATTTAAATTAGTTAAAACAAAATTGTTAGTGGGGTTCTTATGAAATCTGATATTTTAAGGTTGTTATTCTGGGAAATATTTGTAATGTGATTTTCCTACTTTTTTCATTGTACCATCTTTTACTTATTTTTTATCTTAAGATTCTTGATATTTTATGAATGTAGTCCTTACCAAGAAATTAATTTGTAACCTTAAATGAACTACTAAGAAGATAATAAACATTATTTATTCATACTTGTGTTTAACTTTATATTTTAAAACTCACATCGTGGGTTGCATGATCCGGAGCGCCGCTCTTGTTGTAGAAGGGATGTCCAGGTTGAAGTTGGGGTCTAATGAACTAAGATGTATTTTATTCATAAATGGTTCCTCACTTCCTTACATTAAAATGTGGAAACATTTCATCTAAACTATATCTTCCTAATCTCTTCCTCAGTGTAAATATGCGGATAGCCCATTCAGATAATAATTAGACGTAATACAAAGATAATTACTATTTTTGGTTTTAAAGAATTTTATAGCCATCGCATTTTACTACTCGTACGGATTATACGCATACCAATGTGTTATGGATGAGAAAGGATAAGTTTAGAATAAATGTAGCCACATTTGTTCTGAGGTAGATTGGATAACCATTTAGGAAAAAAAATTGTACATACAACCAGGATTCGAACCCCAATCTCCCTGTCTTTAGCAGTCTAGTATATTGTGAGAATGACACGTTAGGCGCTTAGAGCATTCGTCCATCGACGAGTGTTTTTATAGATTTGATCATGTCTAAGCGTTTCATTATTTTCCTATAAATATAACCTTCCTCCTCCCTAAAACCACTAACGCAATTAGTACGTAAGCGTATAATCCTAAAGGGTATTAAGACGAGGTGCTTAAAGACAGTACAATACGTACTAAACTATACTTTAAAATAATTATGTAAAGCGTAGGCCTATAACTCGAACGGGTAGTAATACGCGGTGCTTGGAAAAATAATTATGTAGTTTGTAATATAAAATGCAAAATATATCATAATGACAAAAATAAAGTAGTCAATTTATTCACATTTTGTTTTAATTAGGGTACGCCTAAAAATAGTTCTTAGCAATGTTAATATACGACTTGTTTAGAATCCTTTTGAAAACTTAATATAAATTAGCTCCACTTAGGTTAACAATACGTAATCATTTTAGGGTTCATATTAGCGAGTTCTTTGTCGCAGCGAGGTTTCACATTCAACTGATATAATTTGCAACATACCACAGTATGGGTGTGGTCATAGCCATTTTTTTCTTTCCTCAGATAACCTCATTTTTTATGTACAGACACGTCAAAAATGCGCGATCATCACAGTTGAAAAATAGCATTCATTTGCGCCCATTAGGACACAAATCATAAAGAACCATACATTTTCATATATCCCAACACAAAGGTATGCTGCAGATAGTTTGTTTTGTTTTCCCTTTTTTTTAAAAAAAAAGCTTTGTTGAAAAACAAAATATGTTCCCTCCTAGATAAAATGGCCTTTATAAATCACAATGCGTACGCAGGCCGACGCAATGTTACGCACACAGTACGCATGGCGGGAGGGGAAACGGAAGCCCTCACCTGCCATCGATCGGGCGCGTTGCGTCGGGACGAGGATAAAGCGCGGAGGGAGAGGAGGGGCAAGTTCACTAATTACCGACACGCCCTTGCACCCCTCTTTCCTTCTCTCTCCCTCGCTCTCTTCTGAAATCCTTGTTACTACTCTCTCCCGCTCACGCTTCATAGCGATCTTTGTCGCGTTGTCATCATCGACCGTGGCAAAAACAAATGCTACGTCATCGCTATGCCTGTGAGAGAGTTGAACCTAAGTGCTTCCTAGACCCACAGCTACAAAATACAATTTTCATACAGGGTTCGTCGTATGAGAGGGGTATCCGTCCTTCAACCAGGAGGCCAATGAATTGCTTATGAAGAAGGCTGGCGGACTTTTTTGGAAGTGCCTGGCCAATATGTCGAGATTTTCGGACTAGATTCTTTTAAGTCCTTATGAAAATTTTGAGCAGCAAAATTAAGCGTTGGAGTATTTCGTCATAATATTATATTATTTTATAAATAATATCAGATAAATGAGGAGATTTATTTTATGTTCACGTGTGAGTTTAATTAGCCGTCTGAGATATTAAAAAAATAATAATAATTGCTGACAAAATGTATAGCATTTTACGATTATATTAGTATTAATTTTAAGTACCGGTTCAATTATTATGGGAAGAACCTTTAAGAAAACACATACTTGTTTTTGCAGTAGTCATTGGTGATTAGTGATATTAGTGATATTCTACAGGTGTAGGTATTTATCAAAATAGACAGCTGCAGACAACATTACTTAACGTGTGGATACGAACTCGCGAAAGTAGATCTAGTAACTATTCTTGCTTTCAAACAAGGCTTTTCCTATAAAAACTAGTTTGTATTTGAAGGCATTCTTAGAAAAACAATATTTATAATGCTTCTGAGCTGTTATAAAAATAAGTATTTCCTCAAAGAGTAATTTGGTAGAAATGATAATCATAGAATAATAATTGATTATTCTTACACTTTCATAATACAGCCGGTCTGGTCAGTAATAATAAAAATTAGAGACAGCAGTGAATGAATATAATTTAAGTAAAACCTAAGTATTCAAATCTAAATAAACTTTCAAGCTAATGTGTAATTTACGCTACACCCAAAAACGTTAGTTTAAATTGCGTAGGAAAAAAAGGATGTGTTAGATTATTCTGAATTAGGATAGTGTAAGAATATACCGAGTTATTCAGATCTCCTGGTAAAAAAAATTATACAAAATTTAGGGGGTGACAATTTAAGTATTCCCAAATAGGGTCGGTAGGCAATACACACAGCACGCCACACAAACCAATAGAAGTTAATCCACGTCCTCAGTCTAGATGCCTTTAAGCTTTAAATATCAGTCCTTGTCAGGGTCAGCAATAATATATTTGAAACAATCAACAATTATCTAGGGGCACCCGCTGCCAATAAGATTCAATGCCTGCTACTAGTCATAGCTTACACCACACTCCACCTGGTATGTGCTGAAGATTGATGAGTTGCCTAACCCCCAGGCGTATACAGCGCCAACCTTGACGTCTCTTAGTACCGCCATTTGTCGTCGCTGACCCTAAATTCATTGTTGGAAAAACTTATCTTATCACTCCATAAAACCATTTAACACATTTTTAGATGGAGATTTGAATAGCCCTATATATGTCGAAGTGTGCTAAAACTGAAATAAGTGTTGCTAAAGAATAAGTTCCTACAGCAAGGATAAAAAATATACGTTTGCATTAAGGTCGGTAAAAATAATAGTAACTGAATCAAAAAGTATTAGGAGGTATAAACTAAAACTAAGCATTATAGCTGCATTACCACATATCATAGATGGAAGTCAGTTTACTAATCTCGACCGGGCGTACTGTTGAGTTACTTTTCCTAAATAGTTTCACCCTCTTCCTACACGCAAATGCAGCTTATTTAATCAAAATCATTAGAGGTCACTACGGGAAAATTGATTTTTTTTCTCTTAATTCCCTTAAATTTAAGATCTGATATCTAATTTCAAAAACCCTTCGGCAGGACATTAGGAAAGCCCTAGATACAAAGCTTTAGCCAAATCGAAAAAATAATTTCTGCTCTACCCCAACCACTTTTATTGTTCCAGGCGGTACAGAAAAGTTGAAATTTATCAATTTATCGTATTCAAATTTTTTGACGATCACAATATTTTCTCTCCGAAGTATCGAGAGAAAATTAGAGGTTAAAAATAATTTCAAAATATACAAGCTAATTTGCAACATTTATTCGTTATATATTTAACACAATATAATGCATATGGGGACGTGTTTATGGTTGAGACGTGTATGATTTCAAAATAACGAGTCAGGGGTTGGGCTTTTTTTTAAATGTAGGTATCTTGGTAGATTGGTTTATGTGAATCAATTTTGATTGAGTTAATATATTAATCCGAAAATAAATCGTGTGATAAAATTAAGATTAAATAAAAGATTGAGATAAAATTGCCTTAAATTATATTACACATTTTAATGCCCCGGGGGCATTTGTTTAATCTTTAGCTACGTAGCCCTTTATTTCAATAAAAAGATGGAGGGGGAAAGTGGAAAGAAAATATTTTTTATAATAATCATAGTGCTTATTTCTTCAGTTATTTGTTTCTTAAATGTAAAGGCCTAGTTTATAAAGATTACAAATTATGGTATTAAATTCCCATAATATATTCCCGTACATACCGAGTTTTCTATTATGAAACTCCCGGTTTTTCCCCGGTATTTTCCGGAGACAAAAAGTTCCCTGTGTTTTATCAATACGCTTAGTTTTCCAGGTGCATAGCATCCCTATAGAATCTTTATAGTATTATTAAGTAAAACATAGTAGTCTAATTTTTATAAATATATAATGTAATATATAAACAAATATTTAAATTGGCGTGGATATTGTATTATGGCCGAGAATAAAAGTTTAAAATAACTTTGGAAAATTATAAAGTTTAAAAAAATGCATTAATTATATAGTTGGATGTTTGTTAAATGTACTATAATTCACCCAGAAATATGATTAAAAGTCTATATAGAGTCAAATTTTAAAAATATTAATTATCCGTATAGTTGGAGGCTTGTAAACTGCATTATAATTCACCTGTAAAGTTAATTAAATTTCCATTAAAGGAAGATTAAAAAGCAGTGCATTTCGTAAAATGCACTATAATCCACCTTAAAAGAGAATGATAAAACAAAAATGTGTGCAACATAACTTACTCGTTTATTCGGTAGTTGGGATAAAATCCTCGTCCTCTCCATAAGGTTTATCATTAACTTCCCAGGTTTCATAATCATGATAATTGATCACACCTCTCTGAAAGTTAACGCCCAACTTAGGACTGACAGAATAGTTGTGAACCATTAGATTCATCCCTCGTCACCGTTCATCTGTTGGCGCTGTACACTAATCTGAATTAATCCAGTCATTCACTTGGTGCATTTGACGCCAGAAATTGATAACGGCTCCTAATGAGTTAATTACCCACAAGTTGAAACACGAGCCGACACTCGGTGTGAAGGGGCCATAACATCCCAATACATCATATCCACTCAACCACACGCCGGGAATAATGTTACTGCGCATCGTACTGCGCACCTGTTGTTGGTGCAGACACAATAGACGAATAAAACTTACAATCTTACGATTTTTTTATTTAAAAAAAATTACCACCACGTCTCACTATCTGTTCAGGTTATGCACATGTGTACTAATTACACCAATGCGGTAGGGATGAGGAGAGTTGGGTTTATAAGTGTAAGTAACCGCATTTGAGTGGAGGGAGAGCGTGAACCAATTTAGGGGAAAAAACTCAGTAAACACAACCGGGATTCGAACCCCGATCTTCCTGTCATCAGCAGATAACACTATAGTCCTATCTTTAAGCTGCACCATTATAAAACCAAGCAAAGTTTGCAACCATTCAGGATTAATAGAGGTTACGATCCAAAAGCATGAAAATGTGTGGGAATATGAAGATACACTTTAAAGAAACGATGATATAGAAGATAAAAACACACTTGCTATAAATATAACGTCATATTATTGTTTATAATTATAATATACAGAATGTTCTTTAACAAAAAGCAACACATTGATAATAAAAGTCACAAAAAAATTACACCCGTTGATTTTCTTTCCTTTCATATTCAAGGAACCGTAATGATTTATTTTAAATAGGAATTTTTAAAGAACAGTTTGTATTCAAATAAACCTGATTCACTGAAAAGAGTTAACATTCAGCATGTTTTAGACAAAATATCGAATGGAACGTTTAAAAATGTCCGACGTCATTATCCATCATGTATAATTACGTGCAATACATAATGGCTAGCATATTAAACAATTCTGGCAATTTACTAATAGAAATTCATTGCTTATGGATTTGAACATCCTGTAGTATGAGCATTTTGATAAAAAATAATATATGTACCTGATATTTTGCTGCTTCTAATCTTGAAGAAAAATAATTTCATTTTTACTTTGTCTCGACCCTTCGAAGAGAAAAGAGTTGTGATAGTCAAAAGATTGAACTCGAGATTTTGATATGTGTCTACGTTTCGTGACCCCCTGAAAGAAAGAAAAAATATTTTTGGGATGCCATCTGTTTGAATTTTTGTCTATATCGCGGCCCAGAGCCGATACCATTTTACCGATCGGGCCGAAACTTTGTCTCTTAAGTCTTCATAAGAGGAGTTTTGGCAATTAGATATCTAGCCCCAAAATTAAGTGTAGTTTACTGAAGGGCAAAAATATAATTAGGGGAATTGATTTTCTAATAATCAGCTTTAACAATTTTTTAATAAATTTTGTTTCTAGACTTTAACATTACAAACAAAATGGAAATTATGGTTTTCCCATTAAAATGGCATTTTAGAGAAGCGTGAATTGCAAATTTTGATATCTCCACAACTATTTGAAACACGAAATAGCTTATCATTGTAAAGTTTTAGTACTATAAAAAGAAAAATGTATTATTTGTAATATTTTTTATAAAACCAATAGTTTCTGAGCTATAAGCAAACCTATATATTCACACTTTTGATGGGGTGCTTTAAAATATGAAATCGATTGAACAGAGAGGTTTATTTTTATATAGCATTGTATATTATTTCGTGTATGCTCTTTTATGAAGTGTTTCTGCAACAATGTATATTATTTCGTTCCACAAAACTTACGAGTTTTTAGTAAATGTCTCTATTTTAAGATTAAAAAGAGAAAAAGTTTGTGCTGTGTGCCATGCTTTTATTTTTCATTGCGTCATATTTCCCGTGCGGACTGTACACATTTAGCTACGCTAGTTGTTGGGATGAGGAAGGATGAATTTATAGGCTAAATATCCATATTTGCGTGGGTGGAGAGTTGGAAACTACTTGGTAAGAAGGCATCCCGTGTACAGCGTCTTACTACCCGTTTGGATTATATGCTTACGTACTAATTACGCTAATAGGTTTAGATATTAGGGAGGTTATATTAATAGAAAGTGTAGCCCAATTTGCGTTGAGAAAGAGTGAAAAACAAATTTGGGAAAAAACCTCAGAGCATCTGACCGAGAATCGAACTTCGATCTCTCCGTCATAGGCAGTCTATTCCTCTGCAAGAGTAGCGCGTTAGACCAAGGGACCAACAAAGTTGGTTAGAGTACCCTGTGCATCCTTTCAGTTTGAATTCGTTATTTTTTAGTTGCAACCTGAACCAGTGTGCAGGCAACGAGGAGGTTGGGTTTTCTGATTCCAACCCAGTGGGTCTATGGAGTGGTTTTTTAAAAAAGAATTTTCCACTCTTCTTCCATGCATAAATATTATTATTATTATTATTATTATTACCACGTCTTACTACCCGTTCGGGTTATACACACTTACGCTAATGTGTAATGGTAGGGTGATTGTGAGATGAAATGGAGGAGATACAGTTTAACGTGGAATCCGAACCACGGTGGAGGCCTGGCATTCCCCACATTCACAAGATGTCTTGTCAGAGGTGAAGGAAGGGTTTGGTAATCGGATAAATCTGTCCCAGGACCGAGGATTGAACCCCGGCCGCCAGCACAGAAGTCAGACACCTTACCCCTAGACTACCAGGTCACCCACGCATAAATAGATACAATTTTTACAAAAAAAAATTTTTCTCATTCCAAATTTATTTTAGCAAATATGCGGATAGTTCAGACAGGTAAAATTAAACTAAGCCAGTAATACACTTTATTAAAAATTATATATAATCTAATATAATGTTTGTTTGTATAAGAGTAGAAAAGGTATTAAAAAATAATATAAAATACCATAGCCATTATTAAATAAAAATTATATTATTGAAAATATAATTAAAAATTAAGGTCAACTATTAAATTGGAAAATTATTTCCAAGAATAAACGTTTTTTGTTTGGTTTCACTCTAGACATTTTTACAAGAACAAAGTGTTTTCAACTATCTATGACCATTTCCAACATCAAACGACTTATCCGATCTAGTTATTTAATTATATTTATACATGCACATGAAAGCGCACTTGTCAGTGGGATTATATTTTTTTTGTTAAGAAGAACTATTTTTATCATAAAAGGTAAAAAAAAAATACAGGTACAAAAGTTTCGTGACTAACATGATTAATCTGAGTATGAATAAAACATGAATATTAATTACTTTGAAATTTGTATTTTCACCAGAAAATAATCATATTTCCCCTTTCAAGTAGTTTTAAGCTTGTAATAATGTAAAATAAGCTATGTATGTGTGAGATAGTTTTCAAAATACACAAAAAGAAGGATTGAATGATCGAGCTTATTGTATGTAGGTTTATATTTAGATATATATACTTATATTTCACGTGTTTATTAAATATATATATATATATATATATATATATATCACATTATGATTGATTGAACTAATGATGAAGCTCTTCCCAGAATGAAGGGAGGCAGACAAAATGGAATCCATGATACTTTCCTCTCTGTTTAATTGCTTGTTATTTCCAATGCTCTTTGTACCAAAATTTGCGTGGTGGATTAAATATCTCTCTCGGCAAAAATATGTCTTCCATTTTGTATTGAGGATTTTTAAATAATAACAAAACAAAGGAAGCAATTCAATCTATTAATACCGTTGTGTTGGCAGGGTTTTTTTCTTTTTTGTTTTATCGTTGGTTCTACTGGCGACTATATATTTTCTAAATGCGAGCTTGTTTTCAATATGTACTTATTCTGAAGAATGTATTTGTATTAATGTTTTGTTTCTGATTAAATTTATCATTTAAATAATAATTCACGGTTCTTAGCTTAAAACAACAGAGGCTAACTACCCCGTTCCATTGTGAATCAAAATTATTCTACTTTCTCTCTCTCTTTCTCTCTCTCTTTCTCTCTCTCTCTGAGATTCCATAAAACATGGGAAGGGGGCGTTAGTAAACCACATCTCTCTTTAAATCCCTCATAGGGTCACACACTTAAAGTGCAGTAAAATTTGGCAAAATTATAAAACGGTACCTACCTAAACATATAACATATTTATTCGTCCCAAATTGTTATTGTATTTGTATTTGGAATGTTTTGAGTGTAGAATAAAATTCCAACAAAACTAGTGAACGAATCAAACAAAAACGTCCACTCGTTCATTTAGTTATAAAACGACAATACACGCGACGGCACCACGATATAGAAAATCAAGTGCGAAAATAAACCTATGTTTTCAAATCAAGCTGACGTTGTAACGCGCGTTCTTTGTAGTCATTAATGAAAAATTAATAATACGACAATACAACAACCATCGATAATAGCGGTTGATTTATTTTTTCTAAAAGTGTTACATGGGTCAACACTGCGAAGCGTTGCAGACGTTTAGAACTCCCGAATTATTTATGAAGTGGACTGATATTTCAAAATATTATTTTCACTAGAATGTAGACGAAATTTTTGGCATTTAAAAAGTTTAAAATAATAATCAATTTTTTTTTAAATGTGTGATAACGTATATAAAACCCTATAAAACAAGCCAACATTATCTTAAAATGTTATGTCCTGACCCTATCTAAACATTACTTTATTTTATAGAGGAAGACCAGTTGTAGGATTATAACCTTTTGCCTTAATCACAGAAGTACACATTTTTGGGGAAATCATCGTTGAACTTTTTAAAAGCATTTTAAACTCAAAATTTATAATTTAAAACATTTCAGACCTACCTACTGGTAGTTTTTACCTATATTTTGTTGAGAAAAAAAAATTTAATATCAAAAAACTTCTTAAATAATGCGGGATTTCTAAACGTCTGTAAGTTAATGCGTTTCAGTTCTATACCATGTAGTCCTCTTAACATTATGTCTTAAAAATTGCGATTTTTCTTTTGCCCATTATTAAAATGCATGGCAATTGAGAATGTAGTATATAATTTATAAACAATGAAGCCTATTTTATTAAATACTTTTTTTAAAAGAAGCAGCACCGAAAACCTCTCTGGGGCGTAGGGTACCCATCCCTGTCATTGTCTGAAAATTTGCTATGACAGTAACCATTAAAACGCTATCAACAGACCCTCATATTTGGTCAAACAGTCAAAGCCTTTCAGGAAAGAAAGTCGTACGGATGGAGTGCTTTGATAAAATGGCCACACACAAAAAAAATCATCTATTTTATTACACATGTCTTCCCCCTTTTATTTCGTTTGTTCATTTTATTCGAACCGTATTTCATTTTTAATTCCCTGTCTGCACTGCAAGATGTCGACACTATTCTGAAGGAGACAGGTGAGTTAGAGGGTCAAAGTTGAGAAGACTGTGGGGTGGAGGAGGAGGAGGTGGGGGGGGGGAGGGAAGCGGCCAAACTTTGGAGAAAGATAACAACCATAACTCAACCTTCTTTAAAGGTTAGTTAAAGTGTTAGTAGGAGGTTCCTAAAGGAAAAAAGGTTTTAAAAAAAATTGCTACTACTTTCTTCCCCTCTTCTATCTCACTCTTCTTTTTATATTTAACCTACGACACATTTTTGTCTTGAAGAAATGTCGTGTTCGTGGGTCACAAATTGTTGTATTTTATAGACTGGCATCAGATAAGAACACAGGAACATTAAACGACAACATTCGTTAGAGATAACAATAAATTACTTCGTCCCCTTGTTAATTCTTTCCGATAATGCAAGTGAGGATGGTCAGGCGCACCAATAAAAAGTGTTTCGACAGATGTCGCCCATTACAATCTAAGTGTTGCATTAGCTAGACTTATTTACGGTCCGTGCCACGCAACTATGCAATGAAGAAATGGATGGCGCTACATGATCGAATTTCTTAATAAGTAACTAGCTGTAAGTAACAACAAACGAGTAAATAAAGAATAGGTGTAAGGGTATATAGATGGATGGGTGGGTACTCAAAGAGAGAATTCAGAAAAAGTGTTAGAGAGGTAGGCTGATGACAAGATAAATGAAAATGGGAATGAGTAGTGAGTCTTTTGTTTGGAAACCAGTTTATTTGTGTCGGACACAAGGTTTAAGCACAAAGATAATCACTTGTACAGTATATATATGACAAAGGGGCGATTCTAGAACGATGATTGATTTTGTGGTGTATATGATGAAAGACATGAAAGTTTAGCAAATCATACTAATGCTGTGCGTATAGTTTAATGTGGAAAGGATCACTTCCGAGTGATCTTAGTATTTGAATTAATTAGGAATATTTTGAGGAAGAGTATTAAGCAAATAAGAGTGAAAGTGGATTTATTTTAATTGTACAAATGCAGGTGAAAGTTCTGAGGAATTAAAATGTTAAATCTTAAGTCTGAATTGCTTTTAAAAAATAAGTAATGTCTATATAAAAGCAATTCAGACTTAAGATTTAAAATTTTAATTCCTCAGAACTTTCACCTGTATTTGTACAATTAAAATAAATCCACTTTCACTCTTATTTGCTTAATACTCTTTCTCATACACACACACACACACACACACACGTGCTTGGGATACGTCAATCTGTAGCTCAATTTGCGGAAATAAAAGCCAGCACTACTGTACCGTTTCAAAGGGAGCGCTTGAATATACTATTATTATTATTAGCACCACGTCTTACTACCCGTTCGGGTTGTACGCACTTACGCTAAGGTGTAATGGTAGGGTGATTGTGAGATGAAATGGAAGACCTACAGTTTAACGTGGAATCCGAACCACGGTGGAGGCCTGGCATTCCTCACATTCACAAGATGTTGAATATACTAATCGTACATCCTTTCCGTGGTGGCTCTTTCCATGTCTAGATGAAATAATTAAATGGTGATAGAGAGTATGACGGGGTAGAACCAGTAGAAACTCTTAAAACTAACTTGACAAGCTAACCAAACCCTGATTATCGATGGGATAATTCCAATTTTGGGAAAATTACCCAGCTGGTAATAGAGTCCAGGACCCCTAGGTTTGTAGCCAGATGCACTGGACACTATACCATGGGGCCAGTTATAGCATACATACGACCCAGTATATCAATCCCACATTATCTTAAAATGTTCTGTTGTGACGCTATCAAAAAACATGACTTTATTTGAGAGAGGAACGCTAGATCTAGGTTTGTAACTTTTTGCTTTAATCTCACAAGTATCCTTCTTCGGTTAGCACATGATCTAAGGCGTCTAAATAGACCAGCCTGCCGGTGACAGGGAGATCGGGGGTCAAATCCCGGTGAGGTGCACTGGAAGTGTTTTTTCCCTAAATGATTCTACTTTCTTCCTCCACGCAAATTCGGGTACATTTCCCTCAATTCAACCTTCCTCATTTCTAATACATTAGTGTAATTAGTACACATGCGTAAAAACCAGCCGCAAGGCTAAAAAAAGTCTTACAAGTACAAATTTTTCTTTAAACTTAAAATTTAAACTTTCCAAATCTTCAGAAACTATTGATAATTTTCGCCTACCTTTGATAAGAAAACAATATTTAAAAATATCAGACTTCTTAAATAATGTGATATTTCTAAACGTCTGCAACGGGACTCAGTGCTCTAGCGTGCGGCTCTCTTCAGTTACTATTTGCATTACACTTAACGTTTAGTTATAAAATAATAATAATAATAATAATCTCTACTGAGCATAAAATCCTCAGCCATAGAATACAGAACCAAACTAACCTTTAGTTAAATATACTATACTAATATTAAGAAAAAATAAACTTACTTGAAGATAAATATTAAAAGTTTATTGCAATAATGTCAGTTAACACCCTTAGAAGATTTATATTATATTGAAGCTTAAAATTGTTTGTTGTATTTCTAATTGAAGTGGTAGTTTGAATTCATAAATCAAATGATTATCATCTAATAACTTTAAATAGAAACAATAGTGCACACAAAATTAGAATAATAATCATCTAAACAAGAATGTGCGATGGGGCCTTAAATAGAGTTCTTCTTTAGAATATTTTGTTGCTGTTTATGTAAAACTTGTGTATTTAGGTCAAATGAAGCCGGCCCATCATAGGAAATCTCGTTACACTGCTTATGAACAAAATATATCCTTACTTGCTTCTTTGAGTTTGGTTGGGGAACATGTCGTAGGAACAGAAGGGGAAAAGAGGAGAACGTTAAATGAATATTAAGTCGGAATACGATTTCTAAAAAAGGTAAGCGTGTTTCTCCACCAACAGTCTCCAATATAAGGTTCTTAGAAAAGTTTTTTTTTTTTGCTGTCACAGCATCTCACTATACGTTCGGGTTACATATATGCATTTATTAATTACACTAATATATTTCCGATGAAAAGATTGTAATTAGGAGAAGTGTACCCATATTTGAGGGGAGGGAGGGTGGAAAATAATTAAATAAACGGGATTCAAGCCCTGATCTCTCGTCATCACCAGTCCAGTCTAATGTGAGAGTGATGTCTTAAATCATTCGACCCCCCGAAGCGGGTAAGTTATTGCAACTGTCACCCGCCTCGGTGGTGTAGTTGGCTAACGCGCTAGTCGTGTTGAGCTCGACCGCCGAGGACAGGGAGATCAAGGTTCAAATCTCGGTCGGGTGAACTAGGGGTGGTTTTTCCTAACGGTTTTACACTCTCCCTCCACGCAAATGCGGGTTCACTTCTTCTAATTAAACCTTCCCAATTCCTAATCCATCAGCGTAATTAGTACTTAAAGCGTATAACCCGAACGGGTAGTAAGACGCGGTGCTAAATAATAATAATAATGATAATAATCATATTTAATATTTGAACCTCGATCTCCCTGTCCTCAGCAGTCGAGCTCAACACGACTAGCGCGTTAGCCAACTACGCCACCGAGGCGGGTGACAGTTGCAAAAACTTACCCGCTTCGGGGATCGAATGATTTAAGACATCACTCTCACATTAGACTGGACTGGTGATGACGGGAGATCAGGGCTTGAATCCCGATTTTTCCCGATTTTGAGACAGTTGCAATATTATTATTATTATTAGGTGAACTGGTGGTCTAGGGGTAAGGTGTCAGACTTCTATGATGGCATCCGGGGTTCAATCCTCGGTCCCGGCAAAGATTTAATGATTACCAAACCCTTCCTTCACCTCTGACAAGACATCTTGTGAATGTGAGGAATGC